>JAKWJD010001761.1:40961880-41261880 GCA_027705065.1 Solanum peruvianum
TGGCTGGATCACCAAAAAATAGATCTGGTTGAATGTCAGAAATGTCAAATTGTGGAGTAGAGGAAGATGTAAAGTATGTTTGACGTTCAAAAAAATAAGTAACATTAGCTAACATAAGGTATGTCTGGATTTCATGTGAGAAGAATCGATCAATATCCCTTATGTACCCTTTAATTGAGAATGACATTAAGAAAAAGGGGAGAGAATTTTTCTTTTATTGGAGTGACTATATGGACAAAGCATGTACTCCCTAAGACGTGTGGTGGAAGACTGAATAAGGTTGACTTGGGAAACAACACAGAGTGTTGTACCTTATTATGAATAGCATAGTAAGACATACAATTAATAAGATTACAAGAGGTCAGCATTCTGTCCCCAAAAAATTGCAATGGAACATTTGCTTCTATAAGAAGAATGTGTGTAGTCTCAACAATATGCCTGTTTTTTCTCCCTTCAATCCCATTTTGTTGTGCAGTGTATGGACAATCTGATGAAAATATCCATGGAAATACATAAAATGTTTAAATAGATAATAAATATACGTGTGCATTATCACTACAAAATATGCAAATAGAAACACCAAACTAGTTTTTTATTTCATCACAGAAAGTTTGAAATATGGAAAATATTTCAAAATGATCTTTCATTAAGTACATCCAAGTAAACCTTGAGCAATAATCAATGAAAGTAACAAAACCTTAAAACCCAATGTAGAATTGACTCTAGTAAGACCCTAAATATCATAATAAGTAAATGAAAAAAGAGACTACGCACAATTGTTAGGACTATGTGGAAAAGTAGCTTGGTATGCTTCCTCAATAGACATGACTCACAATCTAACTTAAACAAATTTGACAAGCTAGGTACCATCTTTTGAAGCTTGGATAAACTAAGGTGTCCCAATCATCTGTGAGTTAAAACAAGAGACTTTGAGATTGACAAACTATAGTGGATTTGTGAGAATTGAGATGATAAAGTTAATCTCACTCATGCTCTTTGCCAATAATCCTTCATGTACTAAGGTCTTGTGTGACAAAGAAGTTTCTAAGAATGAGATGGAACAATGCAAAGCCTTAGCCAAAAAACTTTATTGAGAAGAGGCTAAACGGACAATCAAGGACAAAAAGAACATTATTTAGAGCTAAGAAATGTAAGGAATTGGCTTGAACGACTCTGACTGCCATGGTCTGAGAACCATAACCCAAGGACCAAATATGGTGGATTGTGAGATATAAGCAACATGATTTATAAGATTACCTACTTGGGCAACAAAAGTTATTGATGAAGATGTCTGTTAACTAGCCTGATACGAAAGAAAGTCATTGTATTCTACCTCAAATTTAGAGAACAATTGATTTGTGGGATTACCAATGTATTAAGTTTTAGCAACATGAGCATTATTTGGGTTACCAAGTATATAGTAGCACAAATCCCTGGTATGACCCAATTTGATATAAAAACCACATCTTTGACGTTTCCCATGTCATCATCCATGTCGATTTTCGGTCTGTAATGTAGTTTGAGATGCTAGGAAAGAAGAATGTACAGGTGGTGCTAGATAACTAGATGACATAAGGGGCTACTAGTCGTAACAAATGAGCAAGTAGGTCAATCCACATCGGGAACAATTAAGTTGGAAAAAATTTGATATGCACTAAATGAAGATCAAATGGAAGTCCAGCAAGTGTAACAACTAGAAACATCTTCTGACGCTGCTCTAATACTTTTTCAATATTTGAAGTAGCGTGCATTAACTCATTAATTCTTCCACAACCACTTAAAACTGTACAAAATAAGTTGACATATTATAAGGTTAGTCAACCGAGAAATCACATTATAAATGTGGGATATGCCATTTGTTATATAGACTACGAGCCTTTCTCAAACATAGAATCAAGTTTGGAATGGTCGAAACAAAGGTATAAACTTTGAATCAATAGATTTCCATAACAGACTACACAATTGACCATCAATTTTCTTCCCTACATCCTTATATTTTCTAATAATATTTTTGGAATGTTTAACCAAATGATCTTGAACACCTTTTCCCTTGCACCATAATTGAACAGAGGAGGACAAAGATAAATAGATTGCACTACCTGATAAAGGTTTTGAGGTGATGGCATGGTTTGGGTTGGTGGAACTCACAGATTTAGAGCTAAACATATTAGAACGGAGAAACATGAAAAACAGATCCACAACTGTTCAAAAAAAAAAGTAAATTTTGGGGGGAAACCTGAAAAACAAATCTGGAAAACTGGAGAACTGCTTGCGTCTTGCCGGAAAATGTTTTCGAACACAAAATCTGCCAGAAAAATGGCTAAAAAACACCACAAACTTCAAGGATCCCGATCGTAATAGTTGTACTGGTGTGTGCACAGTACCCTGGAGAGTGTCGCGGTTTCAAAAAAGTGGATGTTTTGTTGGGAAAATAAATTCTCACAAATTTTGTTCTCTTATATTCTTGTTTTCTCAGTAAAGAAAGCTCTGATACCATGTGAGAAGGCAAGAGTTTGAGAGAGAACTCAGCTTTATTATTCCCACAAGCCATTGGGGTTTAAATAACTAAGTATACAAGTCCTAATAGGAAAGTAAATCAGTACAAATCAATATCAAATCAAGCTAGAGTAAAACTAGCAGTAAACCAAGATACCTACTATATTCACACATATGTTATGGAAAATTCCTAGGATTTTAACAGTTTCGTTCTATGCAATGGAATGGTTGTACTAAACCCAACATTTGGGCTCCACATATAAATGGATCCAAGTTGTTCGACTTGTAACTTCTATAAACATGTGTTACTGCAAGTGAAAAGAGCTTCGTCAGTTTGTCTAATTGAGCAACAAGACATGTCAAATTACTGACAGCTCACTTCCAGATATAAGGTTCTGTCGTCTTTAGTATTTGTTGATACTCCCAATATTTTTCGGCTCATCAAGTGTTAAAGGATTATCTTCTTGAAAGATATATATTGAAGTATTGCATCTTACATAGAAATTTTATTGAGCTTTCTGATGGCCACAAATAGGCTCATGTAACAAACCAAAAGCAGTATGATGTTCGCCACAAGTCGTTTGTTTTAGAAAACCTACCTATTAAACATAGGGAACTGTTTATTTTAGAGATATATCATTGTCATTTGAGGGTTTGAACTTAAAAAAAGGAGGCTTCAGTTCTTTCTATCGTTTCCATTTCGGGTACACATTAAATGTTTGACAAAAGAAGAAGATTATGGACAATTAATCTAGTTTAATAAGCCAATTCAATGACATGTTTGCCGTGAAGAGTTTTACGCCACAATTAGAATCGAAAGGCATGAGTTTTTTTTCTCGTTTAGTATCCAACAATTTAAACAAAGGAATCTTCATTTACTTTAGAATTCAATCTTCTGTTATAAATTTCAAGTTTGTTAAATTCTTGTAATCAAATTATATCTACCGCAACATCTTTTCTCACATGGTCAAGTTTATGTTGAAATTCCAAAAAGGATTTTAGGGTCGCTAACAAGAGTTTTGTTATTACAGAGAAATCGAAATGAGTGAAAGGAACATACACCTGGGATATCATCTTGAAGAAAGCATTAGGTGAGATATGGTTAACTACAAGAGCGTACCCCATAAAAGATAAATAAGTAAAAGAAACTACATTTTCTAATTTAACTTTGGTTTTTTATCTTTATAGGTTCACACTATATGTAATTATCTTGACTGTCGGCAAACAAGAAAGCATTCAACGATTAACACTAATGATTCATAAAACTTTGTACTTCATTCCTTTGTGTATAATTCCCAACTTAATAATATTTATATAATTTTAACAAAAACTATACACTCTAATGTCAAACAATATACCATCAACATGACTACATGACTCCGGAACCACGTGCAACACACATGTCGAGAGGCTAGTCTTGTTAAAATGTCTAAAAACCATATATTGAGAAACTCTTTTCAGGTTTTCAACATACAACACTTGAAAACTGTATCATCAAAAATCCTTCACTAAATTTTCAATGAAGAAATAAGTACTTGAAAACCGAATCAGAAGAGAGGATTCCAAGATGGGTGTCACTGTGAGGGTGCCAACAAACCTTCAACGTGTGTATTGCGTTGTTTCTGTCAAAATATATCTCTGAACCAACTAGAACTGTCATGTAACAGCCAACAGGAAATGAACACATTTAATGTTATTTCAAATGCACCACAACTGATTATTTGAATGTAGCAGAATTACCCTCAAATATTAGTACTGAAGAAGTAGCTATCATGTTTATTTTGTTGTAATCTCCTAATATAGTTTGAGAGGAGAATCTGAATGGTTTACTCAAGGATGACAAGAATCAATATTCTTGAACCATAGAAAGAGACTCTTGACATAACCTGATATTGCCCTTTACAGAACAGAATGTAAGTTAGGAGGTGCAAATGTAACCTGCAGTTAATGACTATAAAAGTCCTCTATTTGATATTAAAATACAATCTAATTAAACCAAACCAGAGATACTTTGAAAAATATATATTTAACCTTTTTTTAATAAGGTACATAATATCATCAACGTGAGTTAACTCCTATATATAAGCAGTGTATCAAAAGGAGAAGAACCTACACAAGAGTATAATTCTCTAAAAATGACAAAGTTTTATACAAAAGGAACCTCTTAGGTGCAGGAGAGACCAACTAAAAACAATTGGCAATTTCTTAAATACCAAAATTATTTCATTTCCCCCAACAGTTCATATTTCTCTCTTTCCACTACTCCCACATGATGACCAAGGCGGCGACATTCTATAATCTCCAACTTTTCTTCTTTCTACTAAAAACCCAAATATGTAATATGTCCTTTACGGAACCAAGCATCACCGGTTACACTCCAAGCCAATTTGATACAAACCATTTCAAACATGTGAACACCTGGGCAAGCTAGCCTAATGCACAAAGAAACCAATAAGGGGTGTGGAACAGCACAACTTAATGCAAGTATTAGTTGATCTACATCGTCGCCTATGTAACCATCAATAATCACCGGCTAACACATGTAATAATTTTCTTCCTTATGTAACACGTGTTCTCAGTTGACTTACTCCATTGATGCTAACAAGACCACCTTTCTAGGCATCATAAGAATACTGAATCATTCTTTAACAAAAGCTTGTGGTGGCATAACTTTCCAAAAAACGCACCATCACTTCTTAGCTCTTACCCTCGTGAACGAATTCTCTATTTTTAGAGTATGTCCTCCAATGTTTGAAATCCATCAACCTCTTATTCTAATAAATTCCTCTTAAACCTCAAGTTCCAGTGAACCATCCTATCTTGTGCCATTCAAATCCGTTGCGCTATCATCTCATTTTGGCTCAAGAAACTGTGAGTTGGGGAGGCTCCTTAACATGTTCAGTCCAACCACAACCCTAGTGACCTTAAAGCTAACTTTGCTACCACCCTTACCCTATATGTAACGACGCCACTGAAGTCTTCTCATTCCTTTATGTTGTTCCACCAAGGATAGCATCCATACGACAATTTCATGTTTCCAGTCCTCCATCCCCTTCCACAATAACATATTTCCTTCTAATTACCTCCTTCTATAATATTTGGTCCTCAAAAATTAACCCTATCCATTTATGAGACTGTCTTGTTGGAAACTCTGAAGTCGGTCACTGCAGGATCTCCTTACTCTCTTAAAGAGGTTATGGTCTCCCAACTAACTAGGTAAAACGATGAGTACCTTCTATTGAGTCCCATTAGAAATTCTTTTGAAGCCATTACAACTCTCCTATACTAAATGGAGCCTGCACAAAAAATATGCAATATGTGGGTATGCTTGATATTGTGCTCTTGACTAGTGCTTCCTTCACCCTTTTGATGAATGTCTCTTTTGTCACCCTACTAGTCACCTTTCAAATCTTTTAGTTACTGAATATCACACAATTTTTCCTAATTTAAAACACCCAATGGTAATCCTAGGTAAATTTTAAGGAGAATTTTATACGTACAATTGCACTTTTGCTAGGTCTTCAACATTGTCCACCTCATCCACGAACTCACTTTTTAAGTGTTAATCATGAGCTTTAACACTAGTTGGAATCATAATGTTTATTTCAAGGAACTCAACTAGAAAATATCTTAACATAAATCCCCATTAGATATACATTGGTATGTCATCAGCAAATAATACGTATGTGACCATCACGCAACTATGTTCACTAATCAAGGCTGAGAAACTCTAACCTCCCGTCACAACTTCATCTATCATCCTACTTAAGACTTCCATCATCAAATTGTACAACATAGAAAATAATGGACTCCTTACCCCAAGCCTCACGAGCTTGTCCACCTGCAATTCAACACTTGTATAAGGTGGTCACCATGTCCACCTCGTCCACTGAAATGATCTTAATTTTTAGTGTTGATCTTCTATTTTGACACTACTTAGAATTAAATGAAGGTCTAATTCAAAGAAAACAACAAGAAAATATCTTCATCACGTACACACTAATATGTTAGACTAATAATCTTCGGGGTGGCCAGTGGTTTGGGTTTGGGACTTCCATGTTGGAGGTCTCAAGTTCGAAACCCTTTGCAAGCAAAAGCAAAGGGTTTACCTTCTAAGTCAAGCTTGTCGCATCGGGCTTGCCTAGTGCGGAGTACCTCTATTATGTTGTGCGCACCCAAAAAAAGTTGTGGCTGCGACTTTCCTTGTCATCAAAAAATAAAAAAATCAACCCATTTCATTAAGCCTCCAATCAAGCTTTTTTGCATACTAGCTAGGTTCTTCACCAACCTTCAATCTTCTAAAACTTCTTCTACGTCAAGTGTTGGTCAAGTCAAGGCTTCCTTGTAAATTTGACTTAAATTTATGGACTTCTAGAGAGTAGTATGAGTCACTCTCGCCCAGTGTTTAGAAAGGCGAGCACCTCATGGCCAATGGCGAGAGGCGAGGCGAGGTGACGGGTTTTTTGCCTATTTCAGGCGACGCATATCGAGATCAAAAAGCGAGCCAAGGCGAGGGCTGACGTGGAATTAGTGATGCAATATGTGTTGCATTTTTTTGTTTTTTAAGCCAAAATGTTAATAATTAAAAAGCCAAATAATCAAATTAGGGTTTTTTGGGTATTTTTTCAACTTATGTCGCGACTGCTCCTTCTCAACTGGAGACTTGAAATCGACTGGAATTAAAGTTGTTGCTACTACAATTGGAAACTTGAAGTCGACTGTCGCGACTGCTCCTCTCTTTTTTGATTCTTTTCAGTTCTTCTTCTTGAGTTCTCTTCTTCTTCAATAGTTCTTCTTCTCATCTTTATTCGTTTCTTCTCATCATAGTAGCTTGTTGCATTCTCTGACTGTTTTTTTCACTGCTTACTACCTTCACTACTTGTTGTCTTTAATTATTATTTTTTTAAATATAATGATGTAGAGGATGTTGATCTTCAAGAGTTGCATAGTTTTGAAGAAGAATAGAGTTGTAGAGTTCTAGTGTTGTCTTTTGAACTATTGGATCTTTAAAGTTGTAGATTTTTTGTATCTACTATTCATTTTTGAATTGAAATATTTGCTAATATATTATTGCTATTGTCCTCCTCAAAAAATATTATTGGTATTGAGATTTTGGATATTTATATATGCAATTAAATATTTATAGTTTTTGTATTAATTGGCGCCTCAATTCAAAAAGGCGAGCGCCTCGCCGTATAGTGAGGCAGGCTCTTGTCGCCTTTTTTCGCCTCTCCCGTCCAAAACACAGCCCTCGCCTTCCTTCATTCAACCATGGAATCATGAGAAATTCACGAAAAGGACATCTAGAAGTGTGTACAGATAGAAAAGGATAACCTATATGACTCCCTAATGGCTTGTTGGATATCATTGTAATATCCCTCATGAATGTCTAAAGTTGACTCGTCGAACAATTTAAACTTCTTGTTTCATGTCTTCTATAGAGAAGTCTTGACTTCTTGGGAATTTTCCTTTTTCTCACCCAAACGTGTTGAGTTAAGTGATGTAGTCGATGATCAAAAAGGCTTGTCAAAGTTGTTTTTTATCTCTCCTCCATCTACCTAGCTAACAATTAGTGACTTCTTCCCTTTTTTCAAGTACTTGAATTTTTTTTTATAGAGTAATTAAATGATGTTAGAAAGCATCAACAAGATGCAAAGTCACAAAGCACAATATGCAAGAAAGCTTCTCCAAACAGATAGCAACTAGTTACTTCTGCCCTTTTTTGTCATATTCTTTAAAATTGTTGCTTTTCCAAGGTAAAAGAAGAAAGACAATCCAAAAATCATTGACATATATTGTGAATATGCAAAGCAGATCGTAGGCATAAGGAAAAGGATCATAGAAGGGTAACAAACAGAGACTAGTAGTAGTAAGAAAAAATAGTATCACCATTATTGTAATTGAATATTCTTCTTGAGATTTTTAGTCATAAAGAGTAAAGATGCCTTGTGCAAAATGCATCATACTGTTTAATTTAAAAGTGGCTTGCTCATAAGCACGGATCCCATTACTGCTCATTTCTGGCATATTAGGATAACTATAAGATCATTTATATATTCAAACAGTGCGATTTCAAATCAAGGAGAATAAGTCTATTGTCCACCAGAAACACCGAAAAGACAAAATTTTCAATTATTTGCCATTTTTGAGCTTCTAACACACCCAATGTGCTTCTTAAATATCATATTTCTTCCCAAAAATCCCAAAAACAATTTTTAACAAAGATTCAGGAGCCATTAATGTATGACTTCATACAAATATCATATTGATGAGCAATGGATAGAACAAGGAGATAACCTAACAAATGGTATTACCCGTTGCGGACACGTACAAATCTAACCTGCCTCTTGTCCATAAATTAACAAATATATCATAATGTAATTAAAGATTCACAGGTTTCTTGATGAATGAGAAATCCCAAAACATAAATAAGCGAAGAAAACAAAAAAAACAAAGTTTTTATAAAAAGCCAATAATCGTAAATAGCTGGCAACAAGCTGGGTATCCTAGAATACGTAGCTTACGGAACCATTTCCAGAGAAAACTACATATGCTAAGATTCAAGTTCAAGAACAGTTCTCAAAAACAAATGCTATATCCAAAATTAATTTTTTAAAAAAAGGTAAAGATGGTTTAAGAAAGCTATACAAGAAAATTCAAAATTTCTTCAAGACAACTTGGAATAGAAGTGTATATGAGTGGTTAAATACATACGTTGTATCCGAAATCCAAAAATACAGGAGAATCTTTATTTCATATGAAAAATACTAATGAATTATGATAATACTATCGTTTGAAACACACTGGAGTCTAAAGAAAAAAAACCATACAAAACCAAAATGAGGAAGTTATACCGGAAAAAAATTGTATTTTCGTTTGTCGAAGTCCTCATATAGAGATACATGATGTATAAACCATCCAATTGAACTAGAAAGAGTGTTGACCCATTTCTGCTAACGGAAATTTGATGAATCTCAGAATTCAATTGCACATCAGCTTTCAGTACCTAAGCAACAACCAGCACCATCAAATACGTAGCTAGAACAATTAGTAGCTTGATATTAAGAAGAAGTTGTACCAATGCACTTAAAATATTGGTAATGAATCAGTTTCTCCCTCCTTGTGGTTTTTTTTTCGGACACTGGTAAAATTCTTTTGGGTTTTTAAAATAAGGGAGGAACTAGCATAAAAGAAAGAAGTAGATTGAATATTGGGGCTGAATTGAATATTTATTAATCATAGAGGAATGGGGGTGTGGGGCTGTGCAACTTAAGGTTTAATATAATTTGGAAATTAGTCAAACCAGTATCGGTTAACTATTGTTGTCACCTTTGAATCAACTAATCCCTTTATGTTACAAGTAGATTATTGAAATGTTATAACCCTCCTCTATTCAAGTAGTCAACTTTAGTTTGCTAAAAAAAGTAAAACATAAACATGGAATGGAGATTTGTACATAAGAAGTTACCTTTAGAGGGAGAAGATGCAAGGAGGGAACTAGGATCGGGTTCGCCCAATCGAATAAAGAGTCGATGCATACAGGTTTTGTAAGATTCCCAAACGTAGAGACGAAAAGCTTCATCCCAAGCTAAAAGTTTTTTGGGCATTATCCAGCCTATGTATTAATCCCTATCACTTTCTGGCGGAGTAGAAAAGACAGGGTGGTGTTGTATCGGTATCCATTCTACATCTTAAGATTGACGGCCACCATCCTCCTCCCTGAAATTATATCTCATACCCCTTGAATTCTCCCACAAAACCAAATGTAAATTGTTTATTGCCTTTTCAAAATTATGTGAGGGGTTCCTGTGTTGAGCATGGGTCCAATCTGGAGCAAGCAATGGGAAATAGAAATTAAATATATAAAAAGAGGCACACAAAAAGGATCACCAACCGAGTGTAATGAGAAAATTTGATGACATGAACAATAAAATATATTTTTGTGTGATTGATAGATGCTGCAAGTTTGATATTTCCTAGACAAATAAATACAAAGTTAGTTTGGGGTGAGGGGTGAGGGGGTTTAATGTATTTAGAGGCCTAAATGATGTCATTATTAACAACGAATATCAATTTATATATTCTTACCACTATCTTATTAACATAATCCATTATACTATCTTATATACAAAGGAATGATTATACTCTCACAAGTCACATATAACCAGAAATTTGCAAAGATGTGTCACTGAAATTATCATAGAAGAATTAAGGAACAAGAGGTTAATTCTGTACTTGATCAAAAGGAGAAGTCTATCTTGATGACCCAAAACCTATCGATGGAGCAGTCTATCTTTAGGACTGGATTTCTTTCATGTCAGCGTACATACTTTATAAAGTAGCGATTAATGCTTACTTGAGGATCATGAAAAAGAAGCACTCACTTATAATGATCAATTGCAATGGAAATGACAAAATGAAGAACCAAAAAATGGATTTTTTGTACGCAGAGTACTACTATCGGAACTTGTTAATATAAAATCACACAAAAAGAGCTCCAATAAACAAAGCAGACAAATACAAGAAAGTGGAGACTCTGAATACAGTAGACTTAAAACTCCAATGAATAACCCAATGACTATTCCTGAATTCTTCAGAGAGGTTGTTTGCAGAACATGCATTAATATTTGAACTGTAATGATGGGCCTAACCATGCTCAAACTTTTGCTGCTCAACAAACATTAGTCAAACTAGTTAGGATAAGGAGAAAAATATGGGCCCAAAACTCAAAAACTCGCTTTTTTTTTGCTAGTTTTTGTTTACTGTGACAAAGCAATTCACTCTTTAGTTCATGAACATAGAAATCATCCATCAGCAACTACTTTTCACCACATTAGTTAAACTTATATGAAATGCATATTCATTTCAGCAATTTGTTCATGTCGTTAAGAAACTTTAAGTAGTTAACCAATTACCACATGATCAATCTACAACATTTGCTGTATCTTTACTGTTAGATAGACAGAACTAATATATTTGTGCACTAAATTATGTCTTCTACTATTTCTCTAGTTGGATGAACCATGCCCTATGGCATTTGGTTCATTGATTTACCACACACCACTTCTGCTCATTAAACCATTAAAAAGACTGTCTTTCTTAACTTATCTCACAATCAATAAAAGCTTATCTTGGAAGAAAAAAGGTAAGTTGCAGAGTCTCTTCACTTTTGATGCCGCACTCGTGTCGAATTCTAAATAAAATACTACATTTGGAGATCTTGACACACACATGTCGATATTTTTTTGAAAAAGAGTCCGAGCAACATATGGAAAAAGGAAAACCAGTCACCAAATATTTTTTTCAAGTTTATATCCTCAATCAAAACAGTATCATCATAGGATAAACAATGTGAAATTGATCGAAACAATTGTCAAAAAAAGGCACAAGAACACCAGAAAAAAACCACAAGAATTCTTACAAGTATAAGCTAGCAGTAACTAAAACTCTAAAAGATGATAGACATTAGACACTCATGAATCAACACTTATTACACATATTTGGAATTAGGATGAATAACAGAAATTCAGGAAATTAGTTGAGCCACGTCAGAAACTAGTTAGTTACTACTGGGTTAGTTAAAGTTGTTAAGAGTACTGTTGAAAGAGTTACTTGATATTTTCCATTCAGATAATTTTATTGTAAATCCTATATAGTTCTGAAGTGTAATTGAGATTTCATCATGAATATAAAACACAACTCATTTCTCTCTTAAAATATACATTCTCCTTCTTCCCTGTTTTTCCATAGTTCTTAACTGTTCTTTAGCAGTTACTTCTCTCAATCCTCGAATCCTTTTTGATTTCTGCAATTGAGGTAACAACACTACTTCATGAATACTTATTCAACACAAATGTCAACAGAGTTTCAACTTAATTACAGAAACATGCAGCATATTACAGTTCACAAACCACAAAATTATCAAAGAGTTGCATACTTACATTCAATGACTAAAAAAATAATAGAGGACGTAATACATTTTTTATATATTCTTGCCATAGTTTTTCATCAGATTTTTCTCTTAATGTGTATCTTACAATTTCTTTTGTTGTTTCACTTCAAGAGTCTCTAACAATGTTTACATATTTTGCTCTTCAACTTCTGGAGTGCTACACTTCTTAGTCATGTAATCGTGTTGTTTTTCACAAGTTTATTAGATTCCATTATTTATTTACAATCAAAATAAAGATTTAGATATGAGAGTTGGGACGGGATAAGCGCTGACCTTCGAGGATCGAGTCGTGAGTGAACACTGAGAAGTGGCTAGTAAGAAGCTTTGCGGGCTACGAGCACTTGGCGATAGTCAAAGATGAGAGTTGGGGACGACAGGCTGAGGCTTATGTCGTAAATGATTATTCCAAGTCGAGTGAGGAGTGGTGACTGATGACTGACGTCTCAGAGTTGAGAGTTACCGTCTCATGGCTTTAAGATTTATCATTTTATAGATTTCGAAAATTTGAAAGTGAAGTACCATATTTGAGAAATTTAATTATAGCTGTCAATTAAGTCTTGGTTTGATTTTATGTGATAATAGGTGGTCAAATATTCTTTAAAATGTAATTATGTAAATTTGAGATAAAATTATCATTTTCAGAACATTCTATTTTTTTATAAAATATAAAAAAACAACACTTCATTTTTTAACTTTTATAGTTCAATCTAAAATCATTTTAAAAATAAATTCTCTACTTCTCACAACGTTCTCTGTTCTGTTCTTCTTTGTAAGAAATCAGAAAATTTGACTATTAAAACAAATATTTTTACCATTATGTTCCTCCTCTTCTCTGGTCCTAACTCTCTCGTCATTCTGAACTTAAACGTGATCGAGTTAAAATGGGTAAGTCTTTTTTTAAAAAGATTTTACAAGTTTTGAACAATACTATGTTTTTTTCTTGGATAAATGAACAATATATCATTCTATAGAAATAAAAATTGGATAATATTGTAATGGTACCTATTATTTATTGTTTTGAAAGAAATTCAACAAAAAAAAAACCGAATTTTGAGGAAATGTATATGTATTGTCACCATCCAATGAAAAGTCATTTTGTGTTGCTTTTGTTGTTCTTTTTGTTGACATTTTGTTGCTCTGAATTTACAAAAATAGTCCTGTTCAGTTGTCCAACATATATTTCAGTGTTGGAAAGATGTATCGTATGCTGTCATATTTTAGTGATATGTTGGTGCATATTCCAACTGAGCTGTCCTATGTTGAAACATATCGCCAATGCATTCGGTCAAAAAAATGGTCATATGTGGCAACAAAAGATTCATTTGTAGCAACAATTGTTACATTTGTGGCAGCACAAGGATAATTTATAGCAACAGACTATCCATATGTGTCAACATAAGTATAAATTGCTATCGATTATTATTATATAATCAATTGTAAACTCTCAAACTTTTTTTATTTACTTGTAGATTATCTGATACAAGAAGTTTCATCCATGACAACAACTTAAACTTTTATCAGTGTTGCTTCCTTTCTAACATCAAATGCTCTTTTGCCTATGCCGAGAATGTGAGCAACAATATAATTATTTTATTAGAAGTGTTAAAGAATTCATTAATACTTTTAAGAAAATGACTTATATTATTGATGTTCATACATCATAGAGGATTTTACAGTCTTTTTAGTATAGGAGGTTGAAAAAATCTATTTTCCCAACACAATATATAGTTAGTGACAAGAAGGCAAAGGAGGAGAAGGAGAAAGAGAATGAGAAGGTTTTAATTTTTATGCGAGGGTCTCACTCACCTAATGTCATCCTTCTCGCAATGGATAAACGAGATACTTTACAAGTATCATGCAAAAAAAAGTCGTTCAACTATTATTAGTATTTCTTCTTGTTATCCACTAAATAATTATTTGTAATGATTATACAATTGCCGAAGAGACAAGAAGGATCCAACTTTTTGGGTCTTGAGTTCAAGCAATATGATTTTTTTGTTTGAATATATACAAAAAAATTGATAGAGAAATACACTTGTTGATGTATTTGTGCAGTATGTGGATGTCATTTTATACTACTTGCGGAAGAAGTCGAAGAAAAAGAGTCATTTTAAATATTGATATACCAATACAACTTTCTTTTCATAATAAACATTTACAATGCTAGTGTGATTCCTGAAAATAAGAATTAATTGTTGGCACTATCAAAGGATTTTACACACCTGGTTGACTACCTTAGCACATGAAGAATTCCATTGGATCTTTGCATTAGTTGCATTGAAGAAACGTTCCATAAAACTGTATGATTCGATGTCCTTATCTAGGACTAACAAAAAATTATGCTCCGACATTCAAACGTTGTCTACAATGTTGTCAAAGTACCTTGAATGCAATGGATTTTTTGAGCAAAAAAAGCAAACCAAATTGTCAGTTCTTGAATCTTACCAAGGAAAGAAAAAATCTCACTTATCAAAAGTCAGACATTTTACTAGATTGTTCAACAAGCAAGCAGTAGTCATGAAGTATAACACTATTTTTTATCTTACGACTATCAAAATGTGATGTTATTATATTTTTCAATTGATGATATACCATGCAGAGATTGGACTTTTTGTTACTGCGTACGCTGAGATTTTGAGTGATGGAAGACAAGTATCATCTTATGGAATTAAATCTTATATCCTTTGCATGAGATATACTTCACTTCTATGGAATATGGGATTTTAAAGACTCAAAATGTCTATGTTAGTAATAATGAAGACCCACATAGGCGTAATCTAAAAAACCAAAGTTCGACGAAAATGTTGTGGTTACACAAATTATATAATTGATGATTATATATACAATCGTGAATTACCGTTTTGTTGATAAGTTCTTAAAACAATTGGTCAACTGTTAATTTTTGTTGATATTATTTATATAAATTATTATTATTGTTATTATTATTACTATTATTATGTTGGAAACATGTCAATTATGATTGAAAGGAAGAAATGTGGTATTTGTGGAAATATATTTAACTTCTGTTGTAAAAAACACCACAAAATTATTTGTATTTTCCCCTACAAAAAGGATACATGTAGCAATATATGTCATAGAAAGAAGATACGTGGTAACATCTATCACAAAAAGGAGATATGTGCAACATTATGCTGTAACATATATCACAAAACGAGATATCTACCCCAACAGAACATATATGTGTGGCAACATATGTCACACATTGAATTGTCAAAATTAAAAAAAAAATCTAAAACAATCTTTTCTTCATTTTCCCTCCTTCCTCTCCTCTATAAAAGGACGTTTCATATTCCAAATTAAATTTATTTTTACTAATTTCCTGTCTTCTGTTCTCTTATTTCCTTTCTCTCGTTTCATTATTCCTTTACAAATCAAGGTTATTATAGAAATATTTTCTACAACATCAATGGTAATCTATTCTGATCCTTTTCTACAACAAGGTGTCGTTGCCCTCATCATTTCTTGTTTATTATTGATACCTTCTTAGATAAAATTTAATTAGGATTTGAAATACTTACTAGTATTACATCATCACATGTAAGTGGTTTTATCATTTTTTTTTTTGGTTTGGTAGTTATCCTTTTGAAATGTTATTTGATTTTAAAAAGCTTAATTTGTAGCTCTTTTGTTAGGATTTTGGGAGGATTTTGTGGTTTGTTGGTTGGTTCATGTGTGGTATTGAATCATATTTGTTGTTGTGATTGCTTGTTGTTATTTTTGTTCAGAAATTTTTATTTTGTGGTTGCATATAGAAATGTAATGCCTCCTGCAAAAAGAAAAATTGTATTAGCAAATGAAACAACTAGCACAAAGATCTAGAAAAAGCCTGGACTAACACCTGTATGAAGAAGAATGAATATTTGACTACCACTCTTAATTAGAAGAACTTGCATCCGAAACAGTTTGTTCTTCTCAAGTATATGTAGAACATTCACAAAAAGAATATACATAAAGAGAAATAAAAATAAAGTTGTTGATGATGGATAAAGAGCTGAAGAAGTTGATGAAGAAGAATGGAAAAAGAACATGAAGAAGAAGAGGGAAATAAAGAAAATTATGAAGAAGAAGAGGGAAATTTAAAAAAAAGAAGGGTAAAGGAAAACAAAAAGAAGTAGAGGAGGAGGAAGGAAAAAATAGAGAAGTAGTTGAGGAAGAAGAAGGAAAAAAATAAAGAAGTAGTTGATGAATACAAAGGAAAACAAAAAGAAGCTGAGGAAGAAAAAAAGAAAAAAAAATGAAGTTGATGATGATGATGGTATCAAAACTATCAATGCGCACACTTTTCCTTTGCATTTGCAGCCTAATGCTACTGGTGATAACATTATGAGGTTAGCCATAGAAAAATTTGTCGACACCTTAAAGATCATGCTCAAGTAGATTGGTTTGGAAGATTTTATTACAAATAGTTGTTTTTGTCGTTTTCTTGATTTACCAAAGAAAAATGATGTACCTTTTCAAATGACCATGGTTTATGTTCTTCTGAAAAGAAGGTTAATTTTTTAGAATCCTAATAAGAAGAATGAAGTGTTGATTAATTAGTGTTGCATGCCAATCTTCTTTGGCAGTAGAGAGTTTGTCAAAGACTTAAGAAGGTTAATGTTGTTGTTGATGCCGTAAGAAAGTTGTTTATGGGTAGTAACGCTCATTTTGAGGAAGAGAAGAACGAACTGGCAATAAAACTGCATAGGTTTGCACGCTTGGGAGTCTGGCTAATTGATTTTACAAAAGGAGGGATAGTGGTGACGAATAGGGCTGAATCATCGTTAGTATGAGAAATGAAATAAAAGCAAGACTAAGATCTCATTTTTCTTGAGTTGAAGGCAAATTTTCAAAAGGAAAATGTATTAGCTTTTGAACAAGGGGAGATGGTGTTTTGAGATATCAAGGTAGACTGTGTGTACCAATGGTGGATAGACTCCAACGGAGGATCATGGAGGAAGCTCATACCTCTAGATATTCCATTCATCGGGATTACACAAATATTTCCCGTGATTTGAGAGAAGTATATTGGTGGAATTATATAAAGAAGGCTCGAATCGCCAACAAGTTTAGTAGCGCACCAAATGCTTGGAGCTTTGGCTCAGTATATAGAATTTTTGGAGTGAAACTGGGAGATAATTAATATGGACTTCATAATAGGTTCACTCATATCTTGCAGGTAGCATGTATCTTTTTGGGTGATTGTCGATAGAATAAAAAAATTAGCTTGCTTTTTGCAGATAAAGACTATCAATTCGCCAAAGGATAATGCTAAGTTGTACATTCAAAGGTGGTAAGACTTCTTGGAGTTCCGGTCTCCATTATTTCGTATAGAGGTTCACAATCTACTACACAGTTCTTGAAATCTATTAAAAAGGTTTGGGTTCAAAGGTGAACATCAGTACTGCCTTTCATCCTTAGAATGATGGGAAAGCCGAGCGTACTATCCAGACCTTAGAGGATATGTTAAGTTCATGCGCGATCGATTTCAAAGTTAATTGGGATGATCACCTACCTTTAATTGAGTTTTCCTACAACAACAATTATCACTATAGAATCCAATGGCTCCTTATTAAGCTCTTTATGGGATAAGTTGCATGTAACAACCCTAAAAAATGAATATGCTAAGTAATACTGAATCAGTCTAGAATGCCTACGATTAGACCGGGTTCCCACGGATTGATGCAGGTAGAATCAGACCTCTGAACCCTTGCTACATCCAATACAACTAACTTGGGGAGTTATTTGAGCTAGAAAAGGTTTGGTCTGGCAATGAAGGACTTTCGAAGATGAAGATTTACTTGAAGGAGTCTTTACCAGAATTAAAAAGGAAAATCTTAGGTTTGGAGGGTCTAGGGGTATAATGTTCTTTTTCTAGATGAAGGGTAGTAGCGTAATTACCCTAAATATATAATTAGTTATTTAATTAGTAAGGTGGATGGGAATTTTTGGGTTAGACAAGACAAAAATTTAGCTCTCGAAGTGAAGTCTTGCTCCACCCAAGTTCGAACCTAGGTGTAAGCAATGAATTAAATTATTTTTAATTTAAGTTGGTAAATAAATGTTAATAATTTATATTTATTATTTATTTTCTTATTTAAAATAAAAGGAAATCAGATTTTTAATAATTAAATAAAAATCTTATTTGACTAAATCCTAAACAAGACTCCTAATCCTATGAAAATTCTTCTCTCCCATGCTCATCTCTCTCTCTCTCTCACGTCTCTATAACTCTTACTCACGATTCTCTCTGAAAAATAACTTCAAAAACAGTAGGTAAACCAAATTTCTTCACACTTGAGGAACTCACAACAAAAATATAAGAAAACAAATGAAATCAATCACGTAGGCATAGAGAAGTTTGTCCGTCGAGTTGGTCTTGACTTTGAGGGGATTTGGACGTGATTTTACGATAATATTTTGGGGCACAAATTCAAGGTTTGAAAATCATAAAGGTATGTTTTTTCTTACTCTTGGTCCCTTTCCCAAGAGACCCTCAAGACTCAGGTGAATCTACTTTAAAACTAGGGTTGTTCCCTTTCTTGTCGAACTCCTTGTCCCTATTATCCCTTTGATGTCAATGTTAAATAGGTTAGAGATCATGTTGTTGGTATGTTTTCTGGTAGTTTAAGAATGATGTTTGGATTTCGTGATAATGTGTTCTTGATTATGTGTTTCGAATTGTAAGCATGTTAAGTTTTGTCAACCGAAAGTATGTGAAAAATGATATGTTTTTATGGTTGAATTTTATGTGCGAATGTTTCTGTAAATCATGAGGTGTAAAAGTGGTGTAATGATTCATGATGAAATGGTAATTCAGCATTTAAAATATTACATTTAAACATGCACCAAATGATCCACGAAATGCCTTAAGGATTAACGTATGAATAATGATAAAAAGAAGCCAATAATAGTGAATAATCCAGCATTTGGTAAGTGGGTTAGCCTAACAAAATGGTACAAAATGCAACGAAAAATGAATTTAAAATAAGTGATATCACTAAGTATTTAACCGAAGACATCATTACATGAAAGCTACAAAAAAATCACTAAAAGATTAAGACAAAAATAGATTGGAAGAGAATAAATTTCCAGCCTGCTGGAAATAGTAGTATCGGCCAACTTTTAAAAAAATGAGTTTCGTTTAATTTTTTTTTTAAATGTGAGGTCAATGGGAATTAAACCCATGACCACACCAATTGAAAGTTTCATAAAAATTTCGTGAGAAAAATGCATTCAAAAATAGATGTGGTGAGTGGGGATTGAACCCACAACCTCTTGAATGGATAAGAGAGTTAGGAGAAAAATAAAGGAGAAAATAAATGTGGAGAGTGGGGATTGAACCCACAACCTCTTGGATAGGTGATAAAGTTAAGAGATAAATTAAAAGAAAAATAATGAGCTTGTGGGGTATAGAACAAGGGTCCCCCAAATCTGAAAAAAGGAGAGGAGAAAAAGAAAGTAAGTATTATGGGGTTGATGGGGATCCAACAAGGGTCCCCCAAATCTGAAAAATGTGATTATCAAGTTTAAAATAAGATTAAGTGTTATCCAAGTTATTCGAAAATGGATTCCCTTGCCTAATTTCGTATTGATACATAAGTCATACATAAATAAATATTCAATGAATGCCGCCTCTAAAGATCGAAATCAATATCTTCGAAAATCTACAAGATGCATAAGTCTTGTACGACATAACCTTGGTTAAATATGAAGTACTTTAAAAAACTACAAATGAATCCCCATGGCTTGTATTTATAAACCCATAAGTCTAGAATACATTTAAAAGTAAGTGAACCTAAGATGTATGTAATGAAATGATGAAACCCTAGAAGGGTTAAGTATGAGTGTTAAATACACTAAATGGACAAGTGCATTGGCATATGATGAAATGAAAAATGAAATTATGAAATTAACAATGAAATGATGAAATGATCAATGAAATGATGAAACCCTAGAAGGGTTAAGTAAGAGTGTGAAACATACCAAATGCCCAAGTGCATTGGCATATGATGAAATGAAAATTCACGTAAAAAGGGATGAGTAACTATGAAGAGAAAATGTGCTAATGTTAATGAATGTGGTGACAACATGATATGAGGCTAATGTAAAAGATGAGAGCAATCTCAAATGAGCCTAAGTAGATGTTCCCAAAACGTACTCACCTATGAGAATGTAAAGTTAATGCAGAGACTAGTCTCTATGAACACTCTAAATGAAAGTACTAAGATTAACACACGTAATACTAATGATGAGATGAGAAATCATCTATTGATCTATGATGTCCTCATACTAGAAGAAAACTTCCATGATGTATGAGTTGAATGTTATGGAACATTATATTGAGCACCGATAGACTAGCTATGAGCAGTGATGCCTTCTTTCGGGAAGGGCAGAGGTTCACGTAACTCTCATGACATGACACTATCCAGCATGCCGGGTATAGGTCTCTTATATCTCTTAGTCTTAAAACCTATATTGCCAATATATGGATCTGGCGGGGTTCAATTCCCATATATATGAATATATTGGGTAACTTTTGCCAGTTAGTCCACCTCTTTTTTGGTGTGGGGTTTTGATGACACTGGATTTCATGATGCTCACATGATCTATGTCGGTTAAATTTAATGTTCCCAATGAATGAATCAGGATAGCGTCAAATGATGCACATAATGAAACGAAAGGTACCAAAGGTGTTAGGATAGGATAATCAAGAGGTGATTTAGATTCAAGTAAATCCACTAGGTCATTCTTGGTCATTGCACAATGAACCTCATGAAAAGCTTAAATTACATCCTAGGTATAGCTAGTATTTACACTGGCCCATGAATGAAATGAAATGAAGTACGTATGAATGAATGAAGCATACTAAGTGTTTTCTAAAGAATACTCCATAGTTGGGGTCACATATGTTGAGCCCACATTTTCGGGAAGTCTTAATGTCAAGTCCATGATTCAAAGGTCTCATTAACATATTAATGAATGATATCAACAACGTTTTGTGTTATATGAATTATGATATGTGCCATATGTACGCTGTTGTGTGCTCTGTGCAAAATGTTAAGTATGACGATGCATGTTACTCTCATGGCATAACTTTCCTAATCGAAATTTTGAAAGATCATACACTTTCCTTATAAAAATTTGGAAAAGTTCACTCACTTTCCTAACCTCAATTTGGCAAGTCCACTAACTTGACTGTCATTAATCATGTTGTTAGGAAAGAGCTATCCTTTCTCATGTATGTACTTTGTGTGTGATTGCATATACGCATACTTAGTACAAGTGTGTACTAATTCCATATAACACTATATTTTTAGGTACAGGCACAGGTGGACGTTAGAGCTTACATGTTAAGGTTGCAGTTATCCGGACTTCGAGTATTCATCCGGACATGGTAGACCTCATGCTTATGATGATGCTTGACCATTTATACTCTAGCTTAATTGTAGGATTGAGCTAGTGGAGTATGTTCCACTAGCGTTTCTTTCCCGTTTTTGTTTGGACATTATATTGGTGCCATTTTGGCAAGTACATTTTTATCTTAATAATAAACAGTTTCTTTCATTTGATGATCTGAATGTTAAATGGTTGATGGTGAAAAATAATTTATATAGTATAATGTTTAATAAGCATTTTAAGAAACAAAAAGTTTCAAATTTTGCGCTAAAATTAACGTAGATGAAGTATGAATGACGTATGTAGGCTTATCTACGACCTTTGAGAGGTGAACAACGTCGGTGTCGTCTGGGGTCTAGATTATGATCATGACAAAGTTAGTATCAGAGCACTCGGTGAAATTCTCAGGATAATAATTTCACATCAATCACATCGAGTAGTTTCTAAGTCATGGTAGTGAAGTGCATCACTATCCTGGATTAGAGACTGCATGATGCATAGGGAAATTTCCCTTTTTCTAATCTTATCGTGCCTTTTCTAATGTAGGATTTCTTGTTGTAAAGAGCATATCTAACATCAACTCTTGAAGTTTCAAATCTATGAATACAAGGAGAAAAGCAGGAGGGGAGATTGGAGGAGCGGCTACTTGGGTAATTCAAGTTTCTCCCTAGGCTCTAACAAATGGAATAGAGATGCTTGTTTACTCAGCTTGGTTAACATATGGAGGAGTAAAGACAACTTTGGTTATATGGCCCAACCTAGCACTTTACAGGCTCAGGCTATTGGGTTTGATAGATGTGAAGAAATCTGAATTTGTATCTTACCAACTAAAGGATGTACCTCAATACTGGAATAAGGTGTGGCAGGATAGCAGAGCCTTAGGAAGGGGTCTTAATACTTGGATATTTTCAAGATGGCTTTTATAGGGCGGTTCTTTCCCATGTAAATGAAAGAGGCTAGGGTTTAGGAATTCATCAACCATAAGCAGGGCTCTATGTCAGTCAGGGATTACTCCCAGAGGTTCGCAAGAATTTATAGCCCAGGAGAGGCCATCTTGTAGGAAGTGTGGCATACTGCATGGGGGAGAATGTATGATATACTCTAACGCTTGTTACAGTTATGGCAAACCGGGTCACATGATGAAGGATTGCCCGAATAGGAAAAGTCAAGAACAAGGGAAGGAGAGAGTTCAACCTAATGGTTCAAGTGAAGAGGCTCCAAGAAGGCAACGATTCTTCGCACTCATGTTTAGGGGTGCAGGGGAAGTCACCTATCTCTGGTGAAGTTTCAAGTGTGTAGCCGTAATTAGTCTTTCATGTATTTTATTGTGTATAGTGTTTATGCACTAATAAGATGTTAATATGTTTGAGTCATCATGTTCGTTGCTGATTTGTATGACTTACAAGTATACTTATGTTGTATACATTGATAAGACTAGTTTAGGAAATAGTTCCTTATTCCATTAATGTGAAGCTACTAGTAGATTTCAAGGATGTGCACCATCATGTGAATATGTGAATTACATATTCACCAACAGGGAGTATTGAATTACCTATGAAGGCATAAGTTCTATAGATGACTTACTTATTGTTAGTAAAGAGTAGTGTCGTTCAAAGACGAATGTTCCTTATGGGGGGATAATGTAACAACCCTAAAAATATGAATATGCTAAGTAATGCTTAATGTGTCTATAATGCCTACGATTAGACCGGGTTCACACAGATTGATGCGCGTAGAAGCAGACCTCTGAATCCTTGCTACAGCCAAGCCAACTGACTTGGGCAGTTAGTTGAGCTAGAAAATGTTGGATCCAATCATGTAGGGCCCTCGAATACAAAGATTTACTTGTAGGAGTCTTTACCGGACTTAAAAATGTTAGGACCGGAAATAAGTAGGTGTAAATGCGGAAGCTAGCAATACAAACCTTGAAAGATCACGAGTAAGAAGACAACGAGAAAAATACCAAAACACATAAATATTTAACGTTGTTCGGTCAATCTGCCTACATCCATAAAGGAGATGAGCAATTAACTATAGATATGAGAGTACAAATACAGAGAAAAGAACCTCAACCAATTCAGTCTAAATACATTGGAGGTTCACACAACTGATATCGTGTCAAGTTTTTGACCCATAAGTTCTCCCTCTAACCAAAACTCTCCAAGCCTTTAAGACTACATTGTGAATGTTAACTAAGTTAGAAGGAACATTCCTCTATTTATAGATTCCTAAAACTTTTCCTACCAGAAAAAAGATTAGTCAATCCAAAATCTTTTCCTTAAAGGAAAACCTATTTATGGTTAGAAATTAAGGGAAAATAAAACCTAACAAATCTCTCCTCCTTTTCCTGAATTTCTGACAAAATATATTTGTCCAACTGCTTTACTTAATATTTAACAACTTGCTTCTCCTCTCCATGATCTCCTTGTAAAAACTTATGTCTCAACACAGAGAACCTCTCTGAAACAATTTCTCCTACAAAAATCTTCATTACTATCAAAAAAAGTTGTGGTTAGAACTACACCCGCCAAGATTATGCCTCTTTTAGTTCTTGTTCAATTATATGCTTATCGAACTAGTGAACCTTACTCCATCATTGAATCTGGCTCTGATACAAATTGTTGTGATGAAAAGATTAAACCGAAAATCTAACAATAAAGAACACCAAGTTAAACGTGGAAAACCCCTTCAAACCGAAGGTAACCACCACGGGATCGACAAGATCCGAATTGCTTCACTATACCAATAAGAGTGTTACAAATATTATTTAAATGGCTGTATAACAAATAACAAAAGTGAACAAACAATAGCTACACCAACAAAAGATAAATAGCAAGAAACACCACCCGTACCCATCTTGTATTCAGGACCTAAAATAGGATCTTTCTGAACTCCTAATCCGATCTTGACCGTTCAAATCAACCATCAAGATATCAGGAACACCCAGTCCAAATTTCAGCCCGATCAAATGGTTAGTTAATCGAGAAACATGATATGAATGTTGCTGGTTCGGGAAAAAGAGTGCAGCAAAAGAACCCTTTTCTTTCTCTCTTTTCTCTTGTTGAAAGCTCGCTAAAAAAACCTCTCTTATTTTGTAATGTCTTTCAAATAAAATATAAATGATCAATTAATTATTCTCTCAAAACCATCGTCTATTTATAGAGTCTTAAACATTTTCCTACCAGAAAAATTATTAGTCAATCCAAAACCTTTTTCTAAAAGAAAAACCTATGTTAGGTTTTATTTGCCATAAATTTCTTACCATAAATAGGTTTTCCTTTAAGAAAAAGGTTTTGCATTGACTAATCCCTTTTCTGGTAGAAAAAGATTTAGGACTCTATAAGTAGAGGAATGTTCATTCTAACTTAATCAGCATTCACAATGTAGTGTTAAAGGTTTTGAGAGTTTTGGTTAGAGGGAGAATTTATGGGTCACAAGTTGATATGTTATCAGTTGTGTGAACCTCCAATATATTCTGAGTGAATTGGTTGACATTGTTTCTCTCTGTATTTGTAGTCTCATATTTATAGTGGATTGCTCATCTCCTTTGTGGACGTAGGTTGATTGACCTAACTACGTTAAATCTTTATGTGTTTTGGTATATTTCTCATTGTCTTCTTACTCGTGATCTTACAAGGTTTGCATTGCTAGCTTCCGCATTTACACCTACTTATTTACGGTCCTAACAAGTGGTATTAGAGCCAAGTTCAATAATGGAGTAAGGTTTAGTGGTTCCATAAACGATGATCGGACCATATTGTCGCAACCTTTTTGACAGTAATGAAGATTTTGTTGGAGAAATTGTTTCAGAGAGGTTCTTTGTGTTGAGACATAAATTTTTAAAAGAAGATTATGGAAAGGAGAAGCAAGTTGTTGAAGATTAAGTGAAGAAGGTGGACAAAATTGTTTTGTCAGAAATTCAGGCCAATGGGGAGATTTGTTTGGTTTTATTTGCCCTGATTTCTTACATTAAATAGGTTTTCCTATTAGGAAAAGGTTTTGGATTGACTAATCCTTTCTCTAGTAGGAAAATGTTTAGGACTCTATAAATAGAGAATGGTCTTGAGAGAATAATTAATTGCTCATTGATATTGTCTTTGAAAGACGTTAGAACATAAGCGAGGTTTTTTTAGAGAGCTTTCAACAAGAGAAAGAAGAAAAAGAAAAGGATTTTTTGTTGCAGTCTTTTTCTCCGACCAACAATGTCCAGATCGTCTTTCCCGATTAAATAACCATTGGATCTGGCTGAAATTTGGACTGAGTGTTCCTGACATCTTGGTGGTTAATGTGAAATTGGAGATCGGATTCGATTGTCATAAAGATTAGTTCTTAGGTCGCGAACAGAAGCTAGGTTTGGCTGGTGTTACTTTCTATTTATCATTTGTTGGTGTAGCTATTGTTTGTTCTCTTTTGGTACTTGTTGTGTAGCCATTAGAAGAATATTTTTAACCCTCTAATGTTCTAATGTCTTTCAAAGACAATATCAATGAGCAATTAATTATTCTCTCAAGATCATCCTTTATTTATAGATTCCTAAACCTTTTCCTACAAAAAAAGAAATTAGTCAATCCAAAATGTTTTCCTAAAAGTAAAACCTATATATTTTAAGAAATCAGGGCAAATAAATCCCAACAAAAAAGGGAAAATAATAGGTTTAGAGGGTCTAGGGGTAAAATTGTCTTTTTCCGGACAAGGGGTAGTATCGTAATTACCCTAAATATATAATCATTTATTTAATTAATAAGATGGAGGGGATTTTGGGGAGAGAGGACCTAAAATTGACTCTTGAAGTGAAGTTTTGCTCCACCTGGGTTTAAACCTAGGTGGAAGCAATTAATTAAACTATTTTTAAATTAAGTTGGTAAATTAATGTTATTATTTTATATTAATTTTTTATTATCTACTTTAAAATAAAAGGAAATCATATTTTTAATAATTAAATAAAAACCTTAATTGACTCCTAATCCTAAGAAAACTCTTATCTCCCACGCTCATGTCTCTCTCTCACGTATCTATCACTCTTACTCACGATTCTCTATGCCAAATAACTTCCAAAAAACAGTAGGTATTCCAAAGTTCTTCACACTTGAATAACTCCCAACGAAAATATAAGAAAACAAACGAAATGAATCATGTAGGGAAAGAGAAGTTTCTCCGTCGAGTTTGTGTTTAATTTGAGGAGATTTAGGCGTGATTTTTGGAGAAGATTTTTTGTAGCAAGTCGAGGTCTGAAAGTCATAAAAGATATGGGTTTTCATAATCTTTTTCCCATTCCCAAGAGACCCTTAAGGCTTAGATGTATCTACTCGAAAACTAGGGTTGTTCCCATTCTTGATGAACTCCTTGACCCTAGTATCTCTTTGATGTCAATGTGAAATAGGTTAGATATCATGTTGTTAGTATGTTTTCTATTAGTTTAAGTATGAAGTTTGATTTTCGTGATAATGCATTCTTGATTATGTATTTGGAATTGTAAGCATGTTAAGTTATGTCAACCGAAAGTATGTGAAAAATGATATGTTTTTATGGATGAATTTTATGTGTGAATGTTTGTGTAAATCATGAGGTGTAAAAGTTGTGTTATGATGAAATGGTAATTCTTGGCTGAATATAATAATAAAAACATTACGCTTAATAATGTACCAAATGATCCACGAAATGCCTTAAGTATTAACGTATGAATGATGATAAAAAGAAGCTGAAAATAGTGAACAAATTTCCAGCATTTAGTAGGTTGGGTTCGGCCAAAAAAATGGTACAAACTGCAATAAAAATGAATGTAAACTAAGTGAGATCACTAAGGACTGAGCCCAAGACATCATTACATGAAAGTTACAAAAAAAAATCAACAAAAGATTAAGACAAAAATGGATTGGAAGAAACTAAATTTCCAGCCTTCTTGAAATTGTAGTCTCATCCATCTTCTAAAAAAAATGAGCTTTGTTTAAATTTTTTTTTAATCTGAGGTCATTGGGTATTGAATTCATGACCACACTAATTGAAAATTTCATAAAAATTTCGTGATAAAGTTCAAGGAAAAATAGATGTGATGAGTGGGGATTCAACCCACTCTTGAATGGATGAGAGAGTTAGGAGAAAACTAAAGGAGAAAACAAATGTGGAGAGTGTGGATTGAACCCACAACCTCTTTGATAGGTTAGAAATTTAAGAGATAAATTAAAAGAAAAATAGTGAGCTTATGGGGGATTGAACACACAACCTCCTTGACTTAAACGAAAAAGGAGAGGAGAAAAAAAAATAAATATTATGGGGTTGATGGAATCCAAAAAGGGTACCCCAAATCTGAAAAATCTGATTATCAAGTGTAAAATAAGATTAAGTGTTGTCCAAGTGATTCGAAATTGGGTTCCCTTTTCCAATTCCGTATTGACACATAAGTCATACATCAGTAATATTAAATTAACTTGCCTCTAAAGATCAAAATCAATATCTTGGAATATCTAGAAGATGATTAAGTCTTGTACCACATAATCTTGGGTAAATATGAATCACTTAGACAAACTATGAATGAAGCCTAATGGCTTGTATGTATAGACCCATAAGTCTAGCAGACATTTAAAAGTAAGTGACCTTATGATGTATGTAATGAAATTATGAAATCCTAGAAGGGTTAAGTACGAGTGTAAAATACAATAAACGGCCAAGCGCATTGACATACGATGAAATGAACATAGAAATGATGAAACCCTAGAAGTGTTAAGCAAGAGAGTGAAACAAACCAAATGGCCAAGTGCATTGGCATATGATGAAATGAACATGCACGTAAAAAAGGGTGAGTAACTATAAAGAGAAAATGTGCTAATGTTAATGAATGTGGTGACAACATTATATGAGGCTAATGTAAAAGATGAGAGCAATCTCAAATGAGCCTAAGTAAATGTTCCCAAAATGTACTCACCTATGAGAGTGTAAAGTTAATGAAGAGACTTGTCTCTATGAACACTCTAGTAAAACTATTGAGATTAACACACTTAATACTAATGATGAGATGAGAAATCATCTATTGAGGTATGATTTCCTCATACTAGAAGCTAGCTTTCATTATGTATGAGTTGAATGTCATAAAACTTTATACTGAGCATCAATTGAAAAGCTATGAATGGTGATGCCTTTTTTCGAGAAGGGCGGAGGTTTACGTAACTCGCATGAGATGAGAATGTCTTGCATGCCGAGTATGGGTCTCCTTATATTTCCTTATCTTTAAATCTATACTGCCAATATAGGGATCTGGCAAGGCTCAATTCCCATTTACGCTAGCATATTTTAGGTCAATTGGCAGGTGATTACACCTTTTTGCACTGTGGGGGTTTCATTACACTAGATTTCATGATTCTCAGATGATCTATGTCGGTTAAAGTTAAAGTTCCCAATGAATGAATGAGGCCAGCCTCAAATGGTGCAAATAATGAAACGAATGATACCAAAGCTATTAGGATAGGATAATCAAGAGGTGAGTTAGATTCAACTAATGATTAGGTCAATCTTGGTCATTGTCAAACGAACCCGATGAAAGTCTTGAACTACATTCTAGGTATAACTGGTATTTACACTGACCCATTAATGAAATGAAATGTAGTACGTATGAATGCATGAAGCAGACTATATGTTTCCTAAAGCGGACTCCCTAGTTGGGGTACCATATGTTAAGCCCTCATTTTTTGGGAAGTATTAATGTCAAGTCCATGATTCTAAGTTCTCATGGCATACTAATGAACGATATAAACAACGTTATGTGTTATATAAATTATGATATGTGCCATTTGTACTCTGTTGTGTACTGTGTGCAAAATTTTAAGTATGATGATGCATGTTACTCTCATGGCATAACTTTCCTAATCTATATTTGGAAAGATCATAAACTTTCCTAATAAAAATTTGGAAAGTTCACTAACTTTCCTAATCTCAATTTGACAAGTCCACTAACATGACTTTCCATAATCATGTTGTTAGGAAAGAGATATCCTTTCTCATGTATGTCCTTTGTGTGTGCTTGCATATACGCATACTTAGTACAAGTGTGTACTTATTCCATACAACTCTATATTTTAGGTGCCGTCACAGGTGGGCGTTAGAGCTTATAAGTTAAGGTTGCAGTTATCCGGACGTCGAGCATTCATCAAGACTTGGTAGGCCCTCATTCTTTCAAGGATGCTTGACCATTTATTTTGTAGCTTAGTTGTAGGATTGATCTAGTGGAGTATGTTCCAGTAGCGTTTCTTTCCCCTTTTTGAATTGGTGCCATTTTGGCAAGTGCATCTTTATCCTTATAGTAAACTGTTTCTTTCATTTGATGATCTTAATGTTAGATGGTTGATGGTGAACAATTATGTATGCAGTATAATGTTTAGTAAGCATGTTAAGAAACAAAAAGTTTTAAATTTTTCACTAAAATTAACCTATATGAAGTAAGAATGACATATGTAAGTTTGTTTGTGACCTCTGAGAGGTCAACGACGCCGGTCTCATATGGGGTCTAGATTCCGGTTGTAACAGTCTAGATCTCCTATTGGATCATTTGAAGTTGGTGAAGCAGGATTGATAGGACAAGATTTTGTTCACAAAATTATGTAGAAGGTGAAGGTTATTCAACAGAGGTTGATAACGGCGCAGAGTTGTTAAAAACCTACATTGATGTTGGGAGAGGTACGTTGTAGTTTTAAGTAGATGATTGGGTATATTTTAAAGTTTTACACATGAAGGGTATTATGAGGTTATGTAAAAAAAAGTAAACTCAAAAGCCGATATACTAAACCTTATCGCATAGCCAAGAGAATTGGCAATATATCTTATGAGTTGGAGCTACCACAAGATTTAACATCAGTTCATCCGGTGTTTCACATATCCATATTGAAGAAGTCCATGGGCGATCCATATTTCATCATATCAACTGAAAATATTCGGATCAAGGATAGTCTATCTTATGAGGAGATTTCGGTGCAAATCCTAGATCGCCAAGCTCATAAGTGGAGAACTAAAGAGGTAGCATTAGTAAAGAACTTTTGGAGGAACCAATTTGTTGAGAAATCTACTTGGGAAGCTGAAGAGGACATGAAAAAGAGATATCCACATCACTTTGAATCCTGAGAAAATGTTGACCAAGGTATTAATTTTCTTCTTAGTACTATCTAGTTATGGGTAAGCATAATATTGTAGCAATTGCTTGTTTGGTGTTTGAACTTGAAGTTACTACCCTTAGTATAGTAATTATAACTTTATTCGAGGATTCCCAAGGGGGAGATATTGTAACACCTCAAAAGTATAAAGAACTAGAAAGGAGTTAAAATCTTAAAATGCTTACTTTTGTAAAGAATAAGAAGATCAGGAAAACTGGTCTAAGTTAGGAAAGTGAGTTTTGGTCATTTTCAAACGACCATAACTCCTAACTTGATGAGTTAGGAGTAGTTCCACATATGGTTGGAAATCCCTTAGAATAAGCTTTTCAACGACGATGAGTTTGCGACAATTTCGATACCGTATGAGTGAGTTATGCCTTTTGGAAGTTAGGTTATTGGATTGAAGAAAGCCCCAATCCGGATTTAGGGAGGGGCAAACTAGTCTTTCCAACAATTATATTCATATTTCATTTTAGCGGTTTATTGGGGGTAAAAGCAAGTCTTAGATCAGTTTGAAAAAGTCAGAATTACGCTTAGGGTTTGGAGAAAGAGAGAAAAATGAAAGAAAGGGAGAGAAGTCAAGAATTCTCCAAGAACGTTAAGCTTTGCATGTGGAATTCATCAGGTATGATTCTATCAAGGCAAGTGAGTCCTCCATAACCTTGGATTCTTTAACCCACGTGTCAATCATGTTTGATTTAGAGTGATTTCATTCCTAAAATATTTTTGAATGTCCTTGAATGTTGTACTTTAATTGCTTTCAAGATTGTTCTTCAATTGATTTCTCTCCTGAACATGAGTTGAGATTTAGAAGTTCTTTGATGATATAAGTGTTATCATTGAATTCATTTTGTTAGATCCTTGTATATATGATGTGTGTATCTGAAATCTAAGTGAATTAAAAAAATTGAAAAGGAATGATTTAAGGTAAGAAAATGAGTTGGGAAATTCGTTAGGCGTCACCTGGGCAAAGCCAGGCGCGGCGTACCCTATCTTCGCCAGAGGTCTTGGGTTGGAATGCCTGCAGTGCGCCAGAATGAGGCCTGGCGCAGCATGCCCTGGACGCACCCGAATCAGTGTTTTCCGCCAGTCTTTGTAATTCAGTCCGATTAAGCCTTTCTAAACTTTTTAAACACTTCCTAATCATTCTAACTACTTTAAATGCCTTCAAATCATATATAAATCATCTAGAAACATGAATTGTAACCTTGAGTCACTAACTTCAAATTTAAGAAAAGTTTAGAGCCAAGTCTAGCATGTTCTTAAAGTCCTCTAATGAAGTACTTGACAGATGCATTTAAACATTGTTCTAAGACTTAAAGATCAGGTTGAGTAAAAAGTAATGATAAGAAGAAAAGGTTAATTTCATGTTTCATAAGTCTTTCAAAAACATTTTATGTGTCGTTTAAGACATAAGCTAGGTTCAATTCAAAGTAAAGTGAAGTATTTCTTCAAAGCAGTATATGGCAACTAAGTATTCCCATGGGATCTTAAAATGTTTTCAATCCTTTATCACGTTTGTACTAAATGGTTCTGGTAATTTTGTATAATATTGTTTTCTTATTTCTTTTGCTTCGTCTAAATTGTATTTAGCTTTGTAATAATATTCTTTAAATGCACAAGTATATTCTTCTAAGTAACACATTTTACATATAGCTAATTTTGTCATAAGTTGTCTATTTATTATTTTTTCTCTATTTTGTTCTCTTATATCTGTAGTCATACCTCCAAATTCACTTCTTATTGCTGATTCATATATACTTCATGTTATTTGTAATTTTAAATACACATTAGAGTTAATTGTATCCTTGAATGTATTAGAGTTTACATCATTTTTTCAAACAACTTTTCTTTATATTTGCACTTGCTTTTAAATTGCGTTATATAGTAATGAGTCAGTATTATTGAGTTATGTTATTCATGAGTTGAGTAAAGCCAAATGAGTGTCTTTCTTACCCTTTTCGAGCTTAAGTTGTTTTAGACCTTCAACTCGTATACCCATCAATTCAATGTACTAATGCCATTTCATCAACATCCTATTATGATGCAAACGCATGTAACGAGGATCGACATCTAGCGCACTTGTCACGACCCAAAACCGAGCCGCGACTGGCACCCACATTTACCCTCCTATGTGAGCGAACCAACCAATCTAACCCTTAACATTTTAATACAATATTAACAAAAAGAAATGCGGAAGACTTAAACTCATTAATAAAACAATTCAAAACTATTATTATTATCCCCAAAATCTGGAAGTCATCATCACAAGAACATCTATCTCAAATTTCTAAACTAAAACTGTCTAAGAAGCTAAAACAACTACTAGCTAGTCCATGCCGGAAAATCAAGGCATCAAGACTTGAAGAAGAAGACCCAGTCCAAGCTAGACGCATTAGCTCACCCTGAATTTCCGAAGGTAGTGAAGAGTGGCTAGATCTACTGTTGAGTTGAAGTTGACGGAACGTTTGCTGCATTACACAAATAACAAAGAAGAAAACGTAAAAGTAGGGGGGTTAGTACAACCACAAGTACTGAGTAGATATCATCGGCCAACTCAAAATAGGGAACAGTATATATATCAATAATAATGTAAATCAACTACAATACTCAACATGTAGCAATAACAATATTAATTCATCAATAAATACAATCGAGTTCACACATGAGGACTCAAGCCTCAATACCATACTCATTTGGGAATTACGTTCATTTAGATTGAGTATGTTCATTATCTTTCAAGATTCATTATCTTTCTTCCTCTTGTGTCGGTACGTGACACTCCGCTCCTCTATTTCTATCCTGGTGCCGGAACGTGGCACTCCGATCCTCATATACTATCCTGGTGCCGGAACGTGGCACCCGATCCATATACTATCCTGGTGTCGGAACGTGACACTCCGATCCTCATTCTATCCTGGTACCGGAACGTGGCACCCGATCCATAATTCTATCCTAGTGTCGGAACGTGACACTCCGATCCTCATATTCATTCTATCCTGGTACCGGAACGTGGCAACCGATCCATATTTCTATCCTGGTGTCGGAATGTGACACTCCGATCCTCATATTCATTCTATCCTGGTACCGGAACGTGGCACCCGATCCCCTAATTCATCAAGCCTTCTTTTATACTAAGGCATCATCAATCTCATTATATAATATATCAAGCCTTCTTTTATACTAAGGCATCATCAATAACAAGTGAATTAGGGTTCTTTCAAGATTTGGGATTCAATAGCTTCATCATGCTTTATTAATTCATCACAATTTCATATTCATATTCATGCAAGCTTACAATTAAGCACATAGTAGGGTTTACAATACTATCAACACATAACATTCACTATTAAGAGTTTACTACAAGTACCATGAAAACCATAACCTACCTCCACCGAAGAATTTAATTCAAACAAGGAAATTCCTCTAGCTTTGATATTACTCTTCGTTTCTCCTCTCACGTTCAATCTCTCTTTCCCTTGTTCTTTCTGTTTGTTTTATTCAAACCCTCCTTCTCTTACCCAAATTAACATATAATTAAGTGTAAAAGAGGACAATAAAACCCACTAATTAACTTAAGGTTACCTCTTTTAACCCCCAAGTAATTAGACTTATTAATATTAACCCTCTAACTTTATAATTAAGGAAAGAATAGTCCAATGCGTCCCTTAAAACGTGTAAAGAAATCCTATTCTGCCTGGGATTTGCGCAACCTGTGACGGGCCGTCGTGCCTGCGACGGTCCGTCCCGATGGTCGTCGCAGCCTCCCAAAATCCAGGTGAACTGTGACGTCCCGTCACACCAGTGACGGTCCGTCCTGCACCTCCGTCCTGACGGTCAGAAACTCGTTTCTTGTACCAAATTCTCAAAAGTTGAAGTGTTTTGCAACGGGAACTCACGACGGTTCATCGTGGATATGACGGCACGTCCTGCAGGTTCGTCACAATTTACAGAAAGTCGATTTTCAGTATCCAATTTCAGAATTCTAAGTATGCTGAAACGATGCACCCTCGACGGGCCGTCGTGCCTGTGACGGTCCGTCGCAGTGCCCGTGGTCTTTGCCAGTTTTTTTTTTCCAGAATTAAAATCTGCTGCTCAAAAAAACTAAACAGGTCGTTACAGCACTGTTGATCCAATTGAGCACTCCAGAGTTAGTTGGCGAGCCTCCTTTCATTCCATATGACTCCTTTTAGTGTTTTATTTTTTAGTACTTTCTATATTACGTTGTTGTGGGGTCTGTCCCAACATCCATCTCAGTTTAAGAACTCTTCATAGATAAACAATCAAATGTTATTACTTTAGTCTCTCATTTCCTTTCTATATGTTAAGAATTATTTTGGCACTTTTGGCTAGATGAATGTTAACCTTTACATAATTCTCAGTTAGCATGCTTTATCAGTTCACTTAAGTTTGATCCTTATAGTTATTGATTGTTGTATTTATCTATGTTATCTAGGGCAAGGGTCCTCTTGTGGACACCAATGGTCATCGAGTTCCGTCCACGTCTAAGGTGTAGGATCGGGGAGTGATACTCCTACTTAAGCTACCTAGCGGTGGTGTTAGAAATCAAGGGAGATAGACAACCCTTCATATCATTTAGGGCATGTAATGTAGTTAGAGACAACCCTTCTATCATGAGGTTTACATAGAACTTTCACATACATAATATAGTCATATCGATTATGCATAGACCCTTCGCATAGGAAGATTAAATAGTGTTCTACTTTTATTGCACATGTATATATATGATATAACATAATCTTAAAACCGAATGTGTAATCTCATAACCATCTAAAATAAGAGTATATCAATTGGGCATATCCCAAACATCAAAGTAATAAACCTACATATAGGCTATACAATTTTAAGTACTCAAATGAAAAGGAAAGAACTAGAAGTCTTATACGAAAACAACACCATAGGCTTTATAGTGTCATTGCCCTCGAAAAGTGAATATTTACCCAACTTTGATGAGTGAGAATTTCAAGTCTTCCTTCAAAGTCATCTGAAAGTCCTTCAGTGACCGAAATGTATAATGTTTGGGGGGAAAGGAGAAAATGGGGTTAGTACACCACTTGTGCAATGTATGAGACCATATGCACACATATAATGAAATCATGTTAAAAAGGGACATCTCATTAAAGTATGCATTTTACTTTGAAAAGACTTATGCACATTCAAGAACAACATACGAATAATTAAGACATATTCATTAAGTCAAGAACATGTACATGACAAGACCAACAATACGAAGTCTAGTCAAGCCGACATGCATATCACATAATTTAACACATAGTCAAGACAACTCTACCATCAAGTTATAATATCAACAAGCATGGTTGAGAGTTCATTACAACATGACCAAATCAAGACAAATACCCATGAACCCTCATTAAGTCAAATAGTGCAATGACCAAGTAAAGCCCCAGAACCTTACTCAATCAAGTAAACCCAAAAAGAACCATGACCAACATCGAACTTCTCATAGCATTTCAATAAGAGTACATATCATCATACTTTAACCATGGAGACCAAACACATATTCATACGATAAAATAATCATCATATATTAGTATCATCAAGGTGCAAGATGATCATATACATATCATGTACCATTATAAGCATATACATATGTAAGAACATCCTTCTAAGACTTCCCTTAAGGATAACTAGTGCAATTTTTAGGTAGAGTCCCATACCCTTACCTAGACTAAGCTAAACCCTTTAGGTTATCCTAGTTAGAGTTCATTCCTTTAGTTCATTTTACCGTTTTTGAGAATCTTTCCTTGACCTACATAGACCACGTGACCTAGTGTGGAATACGGTGTCATATAACCCTACACCGAAGGAAGGCGGACTACTTACCAAGGTAGTACCAAAACATGAACATAGCAAGTATGTGGATCCACTAGCTAGTATTCCTTTGGGGGCAACATAGTTGAAGAACTAGGACATATAGTTGGGACTTTTTTATACTACATGAATTATAGTCTCCAATCTCATGAGTTCATTAGTTATCCTACCTTCTGTATGTGGGAAGGGACACTCCTCACACTAGCTCACTCGGTGTTATGATAGAGTCCCTTTTGATATGTATTTAATGTCTTTATTAATCATCATAGCATAATGTAGGTCATAAGGTCTATCCCTTATATAATCATAATTATCAAAGATCAATAAGAATTTCTTGAGTATTGTCCTTTAATTAGAATTCATATCAATGAGGTTAGCAAATTTAAATAGTCAAATCATAGTAAGGCACATTGGTAAGTATCACCATCATATAACATTTACATCTTACACAACAACTCACAATCCATAGTTCAAGATATTTCAATTCAACATCATACCAACCCTATAAATTTTAATATAAGGTCTACTTCAATACAACATCATTAATTAAGTACAAGTAACCATGATCGAAGTAAAGAATAGGGATCACAACACTTATGCAATCCTCTTCACAATGCCTTCATCAAAGTCTTACCATCAACATCCAACTTAACCCAACAATGGTTTAATATCATCATATAATATTTAACAACACAATAACGAGACAAATTGAATCATTATACAAGAATACCTCACTAGTTCATAGACTATAATTAGAGACTTAGATCAAGTGCCTAGTCTACTTCACAATTTAGGTCAATTACCCAAGAACTAGCATGGTAGGTTTAAAGGGAATAGTTCATATTATACAAACTAAACAAATCCATGAATAAGTAGTGTAATATATTCATAATTCGTCATAGTGTATTCAATACAATCCAAAGAAACAATAAACAAGTCTAATTTAAAGATCATTTTCGATATTGGATGCCTCGTATCTAATGTATTTGCTAATTGATTACGAATTTTAGCCTAGGGTCTTTTTTGTAGGTAAAAATCTTATCAAAAGTAAATTTCATTCTCTCTCAAGAAACACTCTCTTTTTCAAAACTCAATTGAAGAACAAGAAAAACCTTAAGGAAGAAGACGAAGGTGTCAATGTTTTCAATAAGATTTCGCGATTTTTCATCTATAAGGTATGTGTTTTTCACTGTTGGGATTCCTTTACCCAAGTTATCCTTTCAAGATAAGTTTTCAATAACTTCAATACTAGGTTTTTTATTCTACAAAACAGATTTTCTATCTAACCCTAGATTTATGATTTTTAATGAAAAGTAGACGTTTTCTATATCTAATTTCGCATGAACTGTTGATTAATTGATTTATATTGTTTGAATTTAATGTGATACATGATGTTTCTCTATGTGATGATTTCAAATGGGTTGTTTGTAGTGTTTGATAACGTGAAAACGCTAGGTTAAGAATTTAAGCTATGGGTGAACCCTTTTAAGACCTGTTTACCCTCTCCTATGCTATGTATTGATCTTGTACATGATATTATGAGTTGTTCTTGATGATTTCATTGAGTATTTCACTAAGTATTATTATGAATATCGCATGATGAATAAGGTTCTTGGAAACAAGAGGTAAGTCTTCTAAAATTGTGATTACTCAAAGATATTTATGTTAGCCTATAAGTTGTTATGATATGTTATGTAAATTATGTATGACGGTGCTATGTGAATATGTTGGCTGTGAATATGTAAATTTTGCGATCATGATAAGAACACGAATATTCAAGTTTAGGATATCCCTTATATTCTTACACAAGGTGATAATGTTATGTTAATCTCACAAAACAATGGTTACAATGAAAGGACAATTCTCATATTATTTTAAAGAGCTCATGATGATGTTATACAAATATATAATCTCCTATGGCCTATGATAAGTTTATTATGAAAAACTAATTAAAGGTTATTACAAGAAAAAGGACTTAAGCTAAGCATTGATGAACTAGATATGGGAAGTGTCCTTACCCTAGCGGGAAGGTAGGTTCTCAAGGATTCTCATAAGATTGAGGCTTCCATGTAATATGGAACTATAGGTCTCTAATAAATCTTCTTGTTCTTGAAATATGCTGCCACCATAGGATACTAGCAAGTGGATACACCTAGAAAGCTATGTCATATGGAATCTACTTTTGCCGGTAGACCACCTCTTTTGGGTGTGAGAAAGACACCAGACTCCATGTTTATCTCACATGGTCTATGTCGGTTAATTCCTATGTTCCCTCATGTAAAACGAAATACAAATAAACGAACCTTGACTAGGGTGACTTGAGGAGTTGGCTTAGCATAGGTAGTGGTATGGGACGCTACCTAGATATTGCATAAGTTGTCTCTAAGAGAAGTCCAACGAGATTGTTCTTGTGTAATATGATGATATAAAAAATATGTGTTTATGATATATGTTTTTACTCTTACATGAATGTTGATCCTTACAATGAATATGTTATTGAGTTATGTTGCTATATGCATCAAAACTTTAATTATGGTCTCCGATCTTATCTACTTGGTTATGTGGGGTTATGATGCTTCACATTAACATTGCACTTGTATTTTGGGGATGAGATCATTTGTAAGTGTTTTATATGTTATTTTTATATTATTTATTGAATATTAATTTTCAACTTGACTTTATGAGAATATGCCTTTGATTATGATCATGCTTTAAGTGATGTAATCGGTACTTGTATATGTTATATGGTATGTGAATTAAAGACTTTCATATGACTTAGCATGTTTTCTAAAGAATGATAATTTATACATTTTCATGCATGTCCATATCATTTATGTTCATATACCCATAAGTAGTACACGTGGCATACTAACCCCATTACTTTACATTACTTCAAATGTAGGTTCCGGCCATTAAAGCTTAAGGGGGTGGATTTTTTAAAAAGCTTGGAACTCTTTCTCCAAGTCTTTGTAGGTCCTTATGTTCGGGGATGCTATCTTTCATATTCTATTTTACTTAGATTTTTAGTAGTTTTAAGAATACTCTATTACCATTATGTTCTTTGGATTCTTTTATAATAAGACCTATATGGCATATTAACTATTATTGGCTATGTTCTTATTTGCACTCTTAGATGGTTTCTATATATGTGAGACAGTTTAAAAGTATCATATATTTTTATAAATTTTAAGTATGAAGTCTAAGTATAATTCATTAGTATATTAAAAGATTCAATTTTCTGCAAAATATAACTATATGATTGTGATGAACACTAACAAGAGGCTTGTCTGCGACCTCTAAGAGGCTAACGACGCCGGTGGAATCCGGGGTATATATTCCGAGTGTGAGAAACTTTATATCTGAGCATGAGGTTCAATATAATTATGTCACGACCCAAATCGGGGACGCGACTGGCACCCACATTTACCCTCCTATGTGAGCGAACCAACCAATCTAACCTTTAACATTTTAATACAATATCAACAAAAGAAATGCGGAAGACTTAAACTCATTAATAAAAACAATTCAAAACTATTATTATTATCCCCAAAATCTGGAAGTCATCATCACAAGAACATCTATGATCAAATTACTAAACTAAAAATGTCTAGGAAACTAAAACAACTAAAAGCTAGTCCATGCCGGAAGTCAAGGCATCAAGACTTGAAGAAGAAGATCCAGTCCAAGCTAGAAGCATTAGCTCACCCTGAGATCCGGTATGACGAAGACTGGCTCGAATTACGGTTGAGTTGAAGTTGACGGAACGTTTGCTGCATTACACAAATAACAAAGAAGAAAACATAAAAGTAGGGGGTCAGTACAACCACAAGTACTGAGTAGATATCATCGGCCAACTCAAAATAGAAGATAATATATATCAAGTAATATTATAAATCAATTACAATACTCAACATGTAGCAACAACAAGTACCATCAAGTTCATCCATGAGGGCTCAAGCCTCAATACCATACTCATTTGGGAATTAAGTTTATTAGATTGAGTATATTTATCATCTTTCAAGATTCATTATCTTTATTCCTCTTGTGTCGGTACGTGACACTCCGATCCCCTACCACTATGTGTCGGTACGTGACACTCCGATCCCCTAATTCTACGTGTCGGTTCGTGACAACCGATCCCCTATATGTGTCGGTATGTGACACTCCGATCCCCTATATGTGTCGGAACGTGACACTCTGATCCCCTATATGTGTCGGTACGTGACACTCTGATCTCCTACATGTGTTGGTACGTGACACTCCGATCCCCTAATTCTACGTGTCGGTTCGTGACACCTGTCCCACTAATACTATGTGTCGGAACGTGACACTCCGATCCACTAATACTATGTGTCGGAACGTGACACTCCGATCCATTAATACTATGTGTCGGAACGTGACACTCCGGTCCACTAACCTCATTCAATTCGTTCATCAAGCCTTCTCTATACCAAGGCATCACCAATCCCATTACTTCAATTCATCAAGCCTTCTTTGATACCAAGGCATCATCATTAATAACATAGATTAAAGTTTCTTTCAAGATTTGGGATTCAATGGTTTTCATCAAGCTTGTTTTATCAAAATCACATAATCATATTCATGCAAGCATACAATTAAGCATATAGACAGGTTTACAATACCACCAATACATATCATTCACTATTAAGAGTTCACTACGAATATCGTAAAATAACCATAACCTACCTCCACCGAAGAATTGGAATCAACAAGCAATTTCCCAAGCTTCGATATTCTTCTTCCTCGTTCGACTCTCTCAATCGATCAATCTATCTCTCTCTCTTTTCTTTTCTCTTCTTCTTATTCAAACCCTCTTTCTTTTACCCTAATTAACATATAATTAAGTGTAAAAGATGGCAAGAATACCCCACTAATTAATCCAAAGTTACCTCTTTTATCCCTCAAGAATTTGAATTATTAATATAGACCCACGAAATCTATAATTAAGGAAAGAATAGTCCAAAACGTACCTTAAAACGTGTGAAGAAATCCGATTCTGCCTGGGATTTGCGCAACCTGTGATGGCCCGTCGTGCCTGCGACGGTCCGTCACGCAGGTCGTCGCAGCCTCTTATAACTCAAGTGGACTGTGACGGTCCGTCACACCTGTGACGGTCCGTCACACCTGTGACGGTCCGTCACACCTGTGACGGTCCGTCCTGCAAGTTCGTTACGAAGTTCAGAGAGTCGATTTTTAGTACCCAATTTCAGAATTCCTAAGTATATTGAAACGAGACCCTGCGACGGTCTGTCGCGCCTGTGACGGTCCATCGTGGGGTCCATTGCCTCAGCCAATTTTCCAGAAATAAAATCTGCTGCTCAAAACGACTAACCCACAGGTCGTTACAATAGATACCAATTTACCCATCGTTCGTCCCCGAACGATCAAAAGAAGAAACAATTGCGAAAAGGAGTACCTGAATCTGTAAACAGATTTGGGTATTTTTCTTGCATATCTGCCTCCTTCTCCCAAGTAGCCTCTTCAACCGGTCGATTCTTCCATTGAACTTTGATGGATGCAATCTCTCTCGACCTCAACTTGCGAACCTCTCTATCTAATATAGCAACCGGTTCCTCCTCATAAGTCAAATTCTCATCAAGCAAAACTGAATCCCAACGGATAATGTAGTTTCCATCTCCATGGTATCTTTTCAACATGGACACATGAAACACCGGATGCACTCCGGACAGCCCTGGAGGTAAGGCTAATTCATAAGCCACCTCCCCTACTCGCTTTAGTACCTCAAATGGTCCAATATACCTTGGACTTAGCTTACCTCTTTTGCCAAACCGCATCACCCCTTTCATGGGTGAAACCTTCAACAAGACTTGTTCACCCTCCATGAACTCCAAGTCTTTAACCTTTCGGTCTGCATACTCTTTTGTCTACTTTGCGCCGCTAGAAGCTTTTCTTGAATGCCCTTCACCTTATCTAACGATCCCTCAAGAGGTCAGTACCCCAAGGTCTAACCTCAAATGCATCAAACCACCCAATGGGAGATCTACACCTCCTCCCATGCAATGCTTCAAATGGGGCCATATCAATACTGGAGTGATAGCTATTATTGTATGAAAACTGCCAAAGGTAAGAAGCTATCCCAATGGCCACCAAACTCTATCACACATGCACGAAGCATATCCTCCAACACTTGAATCGTTCGCTCAGACTGACCATCAGTCTGCGGGTGAAACGCAGTACTAAGGTCCAACCTAGTACCCAATTCAGCATGCAATGTTTTCCAAAACTTAGAAGTAAACTGCGTACCTCTATCTGATATAATGGAGAGTGGAACTCCATGCAGTCGAACGATTTCTGAGATTTAGATTTTTGCTAACTTCTCTGCATTGTAAGTTACCTTGACCGGGATAAAATGAGAAGACTTAGTTAACCTATCAACAATCACCCAAATGGAGTCATACTTACCCATTGTCTTTGGAAGGCCAACCACAAAGTCCATTGCGATTCTCTCCCACTTCCATTCAGGAATGGGCATTCTCTGAAGCGTTCCTCCGGGCCTTTGGTGTTCATACTTTACTTGTTGACAGTTTGGACATTTGGCAATAAAGTCAACAATATCACGCTTCATTCTACTCCACCAAAAGTGTTGCTTTAGGTCCCGATACATCTTGGTTGCACCCGGATGTATAGAATACCTTGTACTACGAGCCTCTGTCAGAATAGTGTTGATCAGATTATCGACGCGAGGTACACATACCCTTCCCTTAATCCTCAAAACACCTTCTTCATCAATTGTTGCTTCTTTAGCCTCTCCTTGCAACACTTTATCTCGAATCCGGATCAATTTCTCATCATCAAACTGCTTCCCCTTAATCTTGTCAATGAAGGAGGATCTTGCCTCCACACAAGCTAACAATCCTCCCTTCTCATTTACTTCTAACCTCATGAGGTCATTAGCCAAAATCTGCACTTCTCTAGCCAATGGGCGTCTAGAAGCTTGCAAATGATCTAGACTTCCCATGCTTCCCGCCTTTCTACTCAAGGCATCTGCCACAACATTCGCCTTCCCCGGATGATACAAAATAGTGATGTCTTAGTCCTTCAGTAGTTCCATCCATCTCCTTTGTCTCAAGTTCAAATCTTTCTGAGTAAAGACATACTGTAGACTACGATGATCCGTATAGATTTCACACTTAACCCCATATAAATAATGCCTCCATTGCTTCAGTGCAAACACTACCGCGGCCATATCCAAGTCATGAGTTGGATAGTTACGTTCATGCACTTTTAATTGTCTTGAAGCATAAGCAATCACGTTCTTCTCTTGCATTAGCACTGCACCCAAACCCAAATAGGATGCATCACAATAAACAATGAAGTTCTTACCCTCTACCGGCAAGGTGAGGATAGGTGCGGTAGTCAACAAGTTCTTGAGTTTCTGAAAGCTTTCCTCACACTCATCCGACCATACAAATGGAACATTTTGCTTAGTCAAGTTCGTCAGTTGGGAAGCAATAGAAGAGAATCCCTTGAAAAATCGGCGGTAGTAGCTAGCTAACCCAACAAAACTCCGTATTTCTTACACATTAGTGGGTCTTACCCAATTCTTCACTGTCTCAATCTTAGAAGGATCTACCATCACTCCTTCCTTAGAAACCACATGCCCCAAGAAGGACACTGCATCTAGCCAAAACTCACACTTAGAGAACTTGGCATAAAGCTTTCTCTCCCTCAACATTTCCAATACAATTCTCAAATGCTCCTCATGTTCCTCCTTACTTTTAGAATATACAAGTATATCATCTATAAATACGATCACAAAGAGATCCAAATACGGCTTAAATATCCCATTCATCAAGCTCATGAAAGCAGCGGGGGCATTTGTAAGACCAAAGGACATCACTACTAATTCATAATGCCCATACCTAGTCCGAAAAGCAGTCTTTGGCACATCCGTTGCCCGTATTTTCAATTGATGATAACCGGATCTCAAGTCGATCTTCGAGAAGACACAAGCACCTTGTAGTTGATCGAATAAGTCATCAATGCGAGGAAGAGGATACTTGTTCTTAATAGTTACCTTGTTCAACTGCCGGTAGTCTATGCACATCCGAAAACTCCCATCCTTCTTCTTCACAAACAAAACCGGAGCACCCCAAGGAGATGCACTTGGTCTAATGAAGCCTTTGCTCAACAACTCTTGAAGTTGAGCCTTTAACTCTCTTAATTCGGCGGGAGCCATTCTATACGGGGGTATAGAAATGGGGCGAGTACCCGGTTCAAGATCGATACAGAAGTCAATATCCCTATCTGGTGGCATACCACGAAGATCTGCAGGGAACACATCCAAAAACTCACAGACTACCGAAACCGACCAATCGAAGGTACTTGGGTAGTGTCATCCTTGAGATGTGCCAAGAAAGCTAAACACCCTTTACTAACCATTTTCTTAGCACGAAGAAAGGATATGATACGCACCGGATTGGAGGTCTAGTCGCCCTCCCACACTAACGGGTCTGTCCCAGGCTTGGCTAACATCACCGTTTTAGCATTACAATCCAAGATCGCAAATTGCGGAGAAAGCCAAGTCATACCCAGAATTACATCAAAATCAACCATTTCTAAGATAACCAAATCTACATAAGTGTTGCTCCCCACAAAGTTCACCAAACAAGACCTATATACCTTTTCAACTACCACGGACTCACCCACCGGAGTAGAAACACGAATAGGCGTGTCAAGTAATTCACAGTGTAAATTTAGAACATTAGCAAATGATGAAGATACATATGAAAACGTAGAGCCAGGGTCAAATAATACAGATGCCATGCAATCACAGACCAAAAGATTACCTGTGATAACAGCATCAGACGCCTCCGCTTCAGATCTCCCAGAGAAAGCGTAACAATGGGCCCTATCACCAGTCTGTCTGTTGCCCCTACAATGTTGTGTCGTAGTGGCTCCAATTTGCCCATCTCCTCTGCCGTTGTGGTGACCACCATTACCTCGACCATCACGTCCTCCAGAAAAGCGGCCTCTACCATGACCACCTCTACCTCTAGCTATTGGGGGTCTGTAACTCTGTTTTGGACAATTCCTCCTAACATGTCCAATCTCCGCACATCCATAACACTCTCTGGAGTCAGGCATAGGTCTCTCGGAGTAGTGTTGACCGTTCATAGGTGGACCCCCAACTACAGTCTGTAGTGAAGACTGAATTGGTCGACTTGAGTAACCTCCGGAGCTCTGTCCTCTAGAGTAAGAACCATTAAACTCGCCTCCCCTTTGAAACCTTTTTGATGTCGATGTCGTGGTGAAGTCATCTGGCTTCACTCCTTCCACTTCTATCACAAAGACTACCACCTCTTGGAAGGATGTTGCCTTAGCCGCTACCTGTAAGGCTGAAATCCGCAATTCTGACCTCAACCCCTTCACAAAACGGCGAATCCGCTCTTGTGGACTCAAACAAAGATTTCTGGCATACCTTGATAAAGCACGAAACTTAGCCTCATATGTTTTAACCGTCATCCTACCTTGCTCGAGACTCAAGAACTCATCCCTTTTTCTATCTCTCAAAGTCCTTGGGATATACTTCTCCATAAACAGGGTAGAGAAGGATGCCCAAGTCATAGGTGTTGCCTCTGTCGGTTGACACTCGACATGTGATCGCCACCACATTTTGGCGTTCCCTTGAAACTGATAGCTTACGAACTCAACGCCAAACCTTTCTACTATCCCCATCTTGTGTAGTAGCTCATGACAATCAACCAGAAAATCATAAGCATCTTCAGATTCTGCACCCTTGAAGACTGGAGGTTTCAGTTTCAAGAACTTACTGAAAAGTTCGTGCTGATCGTTTGTCATTATCGGTCCAGTAGTCAGACGTGGAAATGTGCCTATCTCCAATGAGGCATCCATGCGGGAAGCCATAGTAGACGCATGTCGTACCTCTGAAACCAGAGGTGTTGGTGCAGAAACCACTAGAGGTGCCTGACCGTGATCAGATAACCCGCTAAGATAAGCAAGAACCTGATTGATCATCTCTGGGGTAGGTTGGGGTGGCAATTCCTCATTCTGCTCTTGTTCAGTTTCCCCTTCCTCACCCTCTCTTACTACCTCCTCAGTCGGTGGAGGAGTCACCGCCCTAGCATCAGATGGACTAGGTGCTCGTCCTCTTCCTCTAGAGGACGTCCTCCCACGGCCTCTACCACGGCCTCTTGCCACTGTTCTTCCTCGAGCCACATCCCTAGTGGCTGGCTCAGATGTTTTGTCTTGCCGTTGTTGCTGTTGGTGCGGTCGTTGCTCTAGTTCTAACCATCTGCGGAATAGAGTGAAGATGGTCAGATACAATTTGTATCACCTAGATACCAATTGGACTCAGTAGTAGCACGAAAGAAAGAATGAAAGAATGGAATTTTCCTAAAGTCTTATAGCCTCTCAAGGAAAAGTAAAGGCGTCCCCCTACCGTTCCTTAAGACTCTACTAGACTCGTTCTTGTGTGATGAGACCAATGAACCTAATGCTCTGATACCAAGTTTGTCACGACCCAAATCGGGGACGCGACTGGCACCCACATTTACCCTCCTATATGAGCGAACCAACCAATCTAACCTTTAACATTTTAATACAATATCAACAAAAGAAATGCGGAAGACTTAAGCTCATTAATAAAAACAATTCAAAACTATTATTATTATCCCCAAAATCTGCAAGTCATCATCACAAGAACATCTATGATCAAATTACTAAACTAAAAATGTCTAGGAAACTAAAACAACTAAAAGCTAGTCCATGCCGGAAGTCAAGGCATCAAGACTTGAAGAAGAAGATCCAGTCCAAGCTAGAAGCATTAGCTCACCCTGAGATCCGGTATGAACAAGACTGGCTCGAATTACGGTTGAGTTGAAGTTGACGGAACGTTTGGTGCATTACACAAATAACAAAGAAGAAAACATAAAATTAGGGGGTCATTACAACCACAAGTACTGAGTAGATATCATCGGCCAACTCAAAATAGAAGATAATATATATCAAGTAATATTATAAATCAACTATAAACTCATCATGTAGCAACAACAAGTACTATAATCATCAACAAGTACCATCAAGTTCATCCATGAGGGCTCAAGCATCAATACCATACTCATTTGGGAATTAAGTTTATTAGATTGAGTATATTTATCATCTTTCAAGATTCATTATCTTTCTTCCTCTTGTGTCGGTACGTGACACTCCGATCCCCTACCACTATGTGTCGGTACGTGACACTCCGATCCCCTAATTCTACGTGTCGGTTCGTGACACCCGATCCCCTATATGTGTCGGTACGTGACACTCCGATCCCCTATATGTGTCGGAACGTGACACTCTGATCCCCTATATGTGTCGGTACGTGACACTCCGATCCCCTACATGTGTCGGTACGTGACACTCCGATCCCCTAATTCTACGTGTTGGTTCGTGACACCCGTCCCACTAATACTATGTGTCAGAACGTGACACTCCGATCCACTAATACTATATGTCGGAACGTGACACTCCGATCCACTAATACTATGTGTCAGAATGTGACACTCCGATCCACTAACCTCATTCAATTCGTTCATCAAGCCTTCTCTATACCAAGGCATCACCAATCCCATTACTTCAATTCATCAAGCCTTCTTTTATACCAAGGCATCATCATTAATAACATAGATTAAAGTTTCTTTCAAGATTTGGGATTCAATGGTTTTCATCATGCTTGTTTTATCAAAATCACATAATCATATTCATGCAAGCACACAATTAAGCATATAGACAGGTTTACAATACCACCAATACATATCATTCACTATTAAGAGTTCACTACGAATATCGTAAAATAACCATAACCTACCTCCACCGAAGAATTGGAATCAACAAGCAATTTCCCAAGCTTTGATATTCTTCTTCCTCGTTCGACTCTCTCAATCGATCAATCTCTCTCTCTCTCTTTTCTTTTCTCTTCTTCTTATTCAAACCCTCTTTCTTTTACCCTAATTAACATATAATTAAGTGTAAAAGATGGCAAGAATACCCCACTAATTAATCCAAAGTTACCTCTTTTATCCCTCAAGAATTTGAGTTATTAATATGGACCCACGAAATCTATAATTAAGGAAAGAATAGTCCAAAACGTCCCTTAAAACGTGTGAAGAAATCCGATTCTGCCTGGGATTTGCGAAACCTGTGACTGCCCGTCGTGCCTGCGACGGTCCGTCACGCAGGTCGTCGCAGCCTCTTATAACTCAAGTGGACTGTGACGGTCCGTTCTGCAGGTTCGTTACGAAGTTCAGAGAGTCGATTTTCAGTACCCAATTTCAGAATTCCTAAGTATATTGAAACGAGACCCTGGGACGGTCCGTCGTGCCTGTGACGGTCCGTCGTGGGGTCCGTTGCCTCAACCAATTTTCCAGAAATAAAATCTGCTGCTCAAAACGACTAACCCACAGGTCGTTACAAATTAGGATCAAAGTCTCACTAAATCACGTTACCTAGTGTAATGTTCCTGGTTGTGAAGCGCGCCACAATTATGGATGTGAGGTTCTGTAATGATTAGGAAACTTCTCTTTTATTGATACTCCTACGTCGTGCGTCTAAAGTTTAGACGCTATGTGTCTTTTAGCATCTAATCCCTTTTTTCTGTATATAAGTAATGAACACAAGAAGGACAGCCGCGAGATGAGTGGGAGAACAGATTTCTAATGCGGGAGATAATCCCAAAGGCAATCGAAATGCTCCTTAAGTGCAAGCTACTGCAAATGATCAATTTTTGGTGAATCCTCCGTCAATGACGGATAGTGAGTTGAGGGAAGCCCTAATCCTAATGGCCCAAGTCGTCACCACTCAAGCAAAAGCAATAACGGCTCATGATAACAGGGAGGTTGCACCTCGATTGAATCAACATGTTAGTACTGCAGCTAGCCATTTGAGAGACTTTTCGAGAATGAATCCTCCAAAGTACATTGGATCAAAAGTTAATAAGGACCCCCCAGATTTCCTTGATGATATATATAAGATTTTGTTTTCTATGGGGGTGAGTACTACAGAAAAGGTTGAACTTGGTGCCTATCAACATAAGGACATCGCTCAAACGTGGTATAATCTGTGGAAGGATAGTAGGGTTTTAGGAGATAGTCCCGTGACTTGGAAGATTTTCAAAAAGGACTTTCTTGACACATTCTTTCCTATTGAACAATGGGAAGCTAAGTTAGAGGATTTCATCAACCTTCATCAAGTAGGTGTGAGTATTAAGGAATACTCCTTCAAATTCATTAAATTGTGCAAATATGCTTCTTCTTTTTTTCCAATGAAATTAGTCATTATGTAATGGGAGTGTCTGATGAGCTCGAAGAAGAATATCGTGCATCAATATTCATGATAATATGTACATTTCTAAATTAATTGTTAATGGTCAACAAGTTAAGGAAAGTCGCCTAAGGAAGAGGCATAGGGAAGCTAAGATGGCAAAGTCTTTTGAAGGTAGTTCTTCTAAGAGTAGGCTTGACGTTCAAGACAAGCCTAAGTTTAAGAAGATTTTTTCAAACCATGTTACTTCCAATTTCTCCAAGAATAGCAATGATAGAGGTTCTAGTCCTAACCCTCAGAGGGGAGAAATTTTGATCAACCAAAAGAGAGATCAACTAGTGGTAAGTGTGGTAAGAAACATAAGGGTGAATATCTTGTTGGGACTAATAGTTGTTATGGTTGTGGAAAAAGTGGTCATATGGTGAAGGATTTTCCTAATTTGAGAAGTCAAGTTAAGGGTAATTGCAAAGCTCAACCAAGCGGTCCTAATTCTGAAGCTACAAAAAGGAACTATTTCTATGCAGTTAAGTCTAGGGTGAAAAATAAAGCCCTCCAGACGTCGTGATGGGTCTGTTATAATTTTTATTTGTACGAATGTTTATGGTTTGCTTGACCTAGGTGCTACTCTTTCTTTCGTTACACCTTTGGTAGCTAGGAAGTTTGATGTACTTCCTAATTTGGTTGAACCCAATTTAGAGTGAAAAAGGGGAAATTATATGCCAAAGGGTCAAATTATATCTTTTTTGAAGGCTTGTAAGATGATAGCCAAAGGTAGTTCATACCAAGTGGTGAGGATAAAGGAGGTTTTTTTCAAACATATTGAATCAGAGAAAACCGAAACTAGGGTTGTTCCCAATGAAATTGTCGAATGTTAATCTACCTAGTTCTCCCTATTTTCAATTTTAATAGTATGTAAAATGCTCAAGATTTCAATAAGAAAGAAACAAAGAAAGAAGAAGAAGAAATGTAAATTCAAAGTAAACTATGTAAGCAAATCATGAGAATGTCAAATCATCAGTGTTTGATAAGAATGAAGTTTTAAAAGTTTTTGGTTTATGCCAATATTGGAGTATGAATATATGCACCAAGAACTATAATTATGCAAATAACCAAAGAATGGGCATAGCCAATAAAGATTGTCTTATAAACACTCCATGCCCAATTTAACAAGAATGGAAAATTTAACTTGTTCACTGAATAGGTGCATGTTTTGGTAAAAGATAGTACCAACTAGAGTTTTAAGAAGATGTTTTCGTACTCTATTCTCGCAGTTATTTGAAACTTGTATGCATATGTTTTCTTGAGATTTTGTTGTTTTGCTATTATCTTGAGAAGATTGATGGCATGGTAACCCTTTGATGAATTTTAAGCTTATGATAAGTTTTAGAAGGAAATTACTCACTATGTGTTATGAATATGTCGCTCTTATATGTTTGTGCATCATGAAATTACTACTAAGTGTAATGATATGTTATGTGCTTGTTGTTCTTCTAGTGTTGAGTCTATCCCTACCGTCCAAAAGATATTAGTGTCATTTGGGGACGAATGTTCCCAAGGGGGGATAATGTAACACTGTAGAAACTTCATGATTTATACTAGAGCTTAATCTATTTAATAATACTTAAAATGATGTTCCCAGAAAATATATTTGTCTAGTAAAGATTCCATTTGGTTTTAAGAATCTGTATTGGGATACATAGTCATCCCAATGCCCAATATTTAGTAATATTGGCATGTTAGAGAATATTGGCTTAAAGTGTTAGCCAAACTTTATGTATTAAACTAGTAACCTAAAATAAAGTTTGATATTTAGCCAATTTCTATGTATTAAGATATACTTTGATTTTAAAATGCTCCAATCCAAGCATGTTTAGTAATTGTACTTTGAATGAAAAGTGTAGGATAAAATTCGTAATGAATCAGTAAACACATTAGGTATGAGGCATCAGAATGTCAAGCCTATGTAGCATAGCACATAACCATTTAAATTGATCATGTAGATTAAGCAGTGCCCAAGGACATAGTGAGGATCCTTGGACAATGAGTGAAATTTCTAGAAGTTAACGATTAGGAAATTACACATCAACACATGTGCCAGCACATGTGTAACTGGCCGAGAGACAAGCCAAATAGATTCAGTTATGGCAGTTAGCGGGCAGGCGTCTCGGATTGAATCAGGTGGGGCCGAGCTCCCTAACTAATTCTAGGTCAAAACTAACTAACCTAACAAGATAATTAACCTAGGACTAACTTAAATAAAGCAACTAGTGTGCATGAAATCCTATAACCTAACCAAGTGACACTAACCGAATAATTGACGAAAAGTATCATCCTAGTACCTAACCTAACATGGTCCAATGTGGTGGGTTATGGTCCTAATGATTTAGGGTACTTTATTAATTACCCTAGGTCAATTAATTAATTAAATTAGAAACTTTATTAATTAATTTAATTCTTAGTCAAAAGCCGAAACCCTAAGTCAACTTTTATCCTAGTTATAGTCAATTTAGAAGGGGTATTTTAGGTAAGTTAAGTTAAGGGTATTTAGGGTAATTCTTGGGACGTCTATATATTGATATTTGGTAAGTTTTATATACTTTTACACGTCCCAAATTAGGTCTAAACGAAATTTCATTTTCTCTCAAGAAACTATCTTTTTCAAAACTCCATTGAAGAACAAGAAAAAGCTTAAGAAGATGAAGGTTTCGAAGTTTCCAATTAGATTTCGTGGATTTTCATCTATAAGGTATGGGATTTTCACACTTGGGATTTCATTCCCCAATAGGTACTTTCAAGATAAGCTTTCAAGAACTTCAATACTAGGGTTTTTATTCTACAAAATAGATTTTCTTCCTAACCCTAGATTCATATTTTTAATGAAAAGTAAATATTTTCTATATATAATTTAACATGAATTGTTGAGTAATTGATTGAAAATGCTTGAATGTCGTGTGATACATGATATTTCTCTATGTGATTATATCAAATGGGTTTTTTTGTAGTTTTTGATAACGTGAAAACGTTAGGGTTAAAATTTAATGTTTGCATGAACCCTTTTATAATTATTTACCCTCGGCTATGCTATGTATTGATCTTGTACATGATTTATTGAGTTTTTCTTCATTATGACATTGAGTATTTAACTAAGTACTATTATGAATATCGCATGGTTAATAAGGTTCTTCGAAACAAGAGGTAAGTCTTCTAAAATTGTGATTACTCTAAAATGTTTATCTTAGCCTATAAGTTATGATGCTATGTTATGAAAAGTATATATGATGTTGCTATGTCAATCTGCTGGCAATGAATATGTAAATTGTGAAATCATGATAAGAACACGAAAATGCAAGTTTATGATATCCCTTGTTTGCTTTACAGAAAGTGATTATATTATGTTAATCTCACAAAAGAAAGGTTATGATGAAAGATTCTCACATAATATAAAAGAGCTCATGATCATGTTATAGAAGGAGATAATCTCCTATGACGTATGATAAGTTTATTATGAATAACAAATTAAAGGTTATTTCAAGAAAAGGGATTTAAGCTAAGCATTAATGAACTAGGTATGGGAAGTGTCCCTTCCCTAGCGGGAAGGTAGGTTAACAACGATTCTCATGAGATTGAGGCTTCTATTTAATGTTGAACAATGGATCTCTAACACATCTTATATTTCTTGAACTATGTTGCCACCATAGGATACTAGCTAGTTGATCCACCTAGAAAGATATGTCATGTAGGTTCTACTTTGGCCGGTAGACCACCTCTTTTTGGAGTGGGGAAGAAACTGGATTCCATGGTTAGATCACATGGTCTATATCGGTTAATACCTATGTTCCCTTATATAAAACGAAAAACAAGTAAATGAACGTTGACTAGGATGACTTGAGGAGTTCGCTTAGTATAGGTAGTGGTATGGGACGCTACCTAGACATTGCACAAGTTGACTAGATGGGAAGTCCTGCGAGATTGTTCTTATGTAATATGATGAAATGAAAGATATATGTTTATTATATATCATTTTTCTCTTACATGATTATTGATCCATATAATGAATATGTTATTGAGTCGTTGTTATATGAAGCAAAAATGTACTTATGGTCTCCTATCTTATCTACTTGGTTATGTGGGGTTATGGGGCTTCACATTAACATTGCACTTGTAGGTTGGGGATGGGATCATTGGTAAATTATTTCTATATTATGTTTATATGATTTATTGAATATGAATTGTCAATGTGACTTTATGAGAATATGCCTTTGATTATGATCATGCTTTATGTTATGGAATCATTACTTGTATATGTGATATGGTATGTGTATTGAAGACTTTCATATGACTTTGCATGTTTTCTAAAGAATGATAAATGATACTTTTGGATGCATATCCTTATGTTTTATGTGCATATACCTATAATTAGTACATGTGGCATACTAACCCCATTACTTTACATTACTACAACTGTAGGTTCCGGCCATTGAAGCTTATGGAGGTCGATTTTTGAAGAAGGTTGGAACTCTTTCTCCAAGTCTTAGTAAGTCCTCATGTTCAGGGATGCTATCTCTCATATTCTATTCTACGTATATTTTTAGTAGTCTTAAGAATACGCTATTTCCATTATGTTCTTTGGATTCATTTGTAATTACACCTATATAGCATATTACTATTATTCGCTAAGTTAAGATTTGCACTCTTAGATGGTTTCTATGTATGTGAGAATATCTTACATTTTAATTAAATATTAAGTGTAAAGTGTATGCATAATTCGTTAGTATAATAAACATTTTAAATTTTTCACAAAATTTAACTGTATGATTATGATAAACGCAAAAAATTGGCTTGTCTGCGACCTCTGAGAGGTTAATGACGCCGGTCACATCCAGGGTCTAGATTCGGGGTGTGACAAACTTTGCATCAGAGCATGAGGTTAAATATCCTTAGGATCAAAATCTCACTAAGCCAAGTTACCTTGTGTTTTGTTCATGGTTGTGAAGGGCGCAACAATTATGGATGAGAGGCTATCTGATGATTAGGAAACTTCTCTTTTCTTGATACTCCTATGTCGTGCCTCTAGAGTTTTTACATTATGTGTCTTTTAGCATCTAATCCCTTTCTTGTGTATATGGGAAATGAAAAGAATAAGGACAGCTGCGAGAATAGTTGGAGAAGAGATTGCGAATGCGGGAGCTAATCCCCAAGGCAATCGAAATTCTCCATAAATGCAAGCTGTTGCAAATGATCAAGTTTTGGTGAATCCTCCATCAATGACCGATGGTGAGGTGAGGGTAGCCATGTTCCAAATGGCCCAAACCATCACCACCAAAGCTCAAGCCATCACGTATCAAGCTAACATGGAGGTTGAACCTAGAGAGAATCAACATGTTAGTATTAAGGCTAGCCGTTTGAGAGACTTTACGGGAATGGATCCTCGTAAGTACTTTAGATCAAAAGTTGATGGGGACCCCCAATATTTCATTGATGAGGTCTATAAGATTTTGTTTGCTATGGGGGTGAGTACTAGGAAAAAGGTTGAGCATGCTGATTATAAACTTAAGGACGTGGCTTAGACATGGTACAGTCTATGGAAGGATAGTAGGGTTTTAGGAGATGGTCACGTGAATTGGGAGATCTTCAAAAAGGCCTTCCTAGACAAATTCTTTCCAATGCAACAATGGGAAGCTAAGGTAGAGGATTTCATCAACCTTCGTCAAGGAGGTATGAGTGTTAAGGAGTACTCCTTAAAGTTTATTAAGATGTCCAAATATTCTTCTTCTTTGGTTTCCAATGCTAGTGATTAAATGAGCCGTTATGGAACGAACTTGTCTGAACAGCTCCAAGAATAATGTCATGCAGCCATGCTTCATTGCAATATGGACCTTTCTAAGTTAATGGTTCCTTCTCAGTAAGTTGAGGAAAGTCACCTGAGGAAGAGGAATAGGGAAGCTAAGAAGGAAAAGTATTTTGAAGGTAGATCTTCTAAGAGTAAACTTGATGTTCAAGACAAGCCTAAGTTTAAGAAGAGGTTTTCAAACCAAGTTCCTTCTAATTTCTCCATGAATTGCAATAATAGAGGTTCTATTGCTAAACCTCAACCGGGGAGAAATGTTGATCCACCAAAAGAGAGACCAACTTTTGGTAAGTGTGGTAAGAAACATGTAGGGGAATGTCTTGTTTTGACTAATAGTTGCTATTGTTGTGGCAAAAGTTGTCATATTGTGAAGGATTGTACTAATTTGATAATTAAAGGAAAGTGTAATAGCCAAGCTCAACCAAGCGGTCCTAATTCATAAGCTTCAAAAAGGAACCATTTCTATGCATTTAAGGCTAGGGGTGAACAAAAAAGCTCTCTCGACGTTGTGATGCGTATGTTATAAGTTTTCTCTGTTAATGTTTATTATTTGCTTGACCTAGGTGCTACGCTTTCTTTTGTTACACTTTTGGGAGCTAGGAAGTTTTATGTACTTCCCGATGTTTTGATTAAACCCATTTTAGAGTGGAAAAAGGGAAATTATATGCCAAATGATCATATTTTTTCTTTTTTGAAGGATCCTAAAATGATAGAAAAGGGTTGTTTATGCCATGTGGTGAGTATAAAGGAGGTTTTTTCAAACGTATTGAGGACAAGAAAACCGAAACTAGGGTTGTTCCCAATGAAATTGTCGAATGTTAATCTCTCTAGTTCTCCCTATTTCCGATTTTAGTAGTACGTATAATGCTCAAGATTTTCAGTAAGAAAGTAAGAAAGAAAGAAGAAGAAGAAGTGTAAGTTCAGAGTCAACTAAGTAAGCAAAGAATGAAAATGTCAAATCATCAATGTTTGACAAGAATGAAGTTTTCACAGTAATTTGTTTATGCAAATATTGGAGTACGAATATATGCCCCAATAACTATATATTATGCAAATAATCAAACAATTGGCATAGCCAATAAAGATTGGCTTATAAAGAATTCATGCCCAATTTAACAAGAATGGAAAATATAACTTGCTTACTAAATAGGTGCATGTTTTGGTAAAAGATAGTACCAACAAGAGTTTTAAGAAGATGATTTCATACTCTATTCTCGCACATATATGGAACTTGTATGCATATGTTTTCTTGAGATTTTGTTGTTCTGTTCTTATCTTAAGAAGATAAATAGGATGGTAACTCTTTGATGTATTTTAAGCTTATGATAAGGTGGAGAAGGAAATTCCTCACTATGTTGTGAATATGTATCTCTTATATGTTTGTGCATCATTAGTTGAGTGCTAAGTGTAATGATATGTTTAGTGCTGCTTGTTCTTCTAGTATTGAGTCTTTTCCTACCATCCAAAAGATTTTAGTGTCATTCGGGAACGAATGTTCCTAAGGGGGGGGGATAATGTAACACTATAGAAATTTCATGACATCGACTAGAGCTTAATCTATTAAATAATGCTTAAAATGATGTTCCCATAAAATATATTTGTCCATTTAAGAGTCTATTAGGATTTTAGAATATGTATTGGGATACCTAGGCATCCCAATGCTCACTATTGAGTAATATTGGGCATGTTAGAGAATATTGGCTTAAGAGTGTTAGACAAATTTTATGTATTGACAAGTAACTTAAAATTCACTTTGATGTTTAAACAATTTCTATGTATAAAGATATACTTTGATGTTCAAATTCTCCAATCCAAGCTTGTTTAGAAATTGTACCTTGAATGAAGACCCTAGGAATAAAATTCGTAATCAATCAGTAAACATATTATATTTGAGTCATCTAAGTCTCAAGCATAGATACCATAGATCATAACCATTTAAAATGATCATGTAAATTAAGTAGTGCCCAAGGACAACGATATGATCCTGTGACAATGAGTGAACTTTTGAGAAGTGCACGGTTAGAAAAGTGCACAGTAGCACATGTGTAACTAGATGAGAGACAAGCCCAATCGATTCGTTTACGGCTGTTAGAGGGCAGGCATGTAGGATCGAATCACGTGGGTCCGAGCTCCCTAACTTGTTCTAGGTCCTAACTAACTAGACTAACTAGCTAATTAACCTAGGACTAACTAAAATAAACCAACTAGTGTGCCTGAAATCCTAAGACCTAATCGGGTGACACTAACCGAATAACTAACTAAAGAAACATCCTAGTTCTAACCTAGGATGGTCCAAAGAGGTTGGTTATGGTCCTAACAACTTAGGGGTAGTTAAGTAATTACCCTAGTCCACTTAATTTATTAAACTAGCAACTTAATAAATTAATTTAATTCCTAGTCAAAAGCCGAGATCCTAAGTCAAATGTTCTCCTAGTTGTAGTCAATTTAGTAGGGGCATTGTAGGTAATTTAAGTGGAAAGTCTTGAGGTAATTCTTGGGACGTTATATATTTATATTAGGAAAGTTTTGGACACTTTTAATCGACCCAAACCTGGTCAAAACAAAATTTAATTCTCCTTCAAGAAACACTCTCTTTTTCAAATCTCCATTGAAGAACAAGAAAAAGCTTAAGGAAGAAAACGAAGGTTTCACAGTTTCAAATAAAATTTCATCGATTCTTTATATAAGGTATGGGTTTTTCACTCTTGGGATTCCTTTCCCCAAGAGGACCTCTCAATATAAGTTTTCAAGAAGTTCAATACTAGGGTTTTTATTCTAAAAAACCGATTTTCTTCCTAACCCTAGATTTATGATTTTTAATAAAAAGTAAACATTTTTCATTATTTAATTGATTGATAATGTTTGAATGTAGTGTGATACATGATCTTTCTCGAGGTGATGATTTCGAATGGGTTGTTTGTATTGTTAAATAACGTGAAAATGTTAGGGTTAGAATTTAAGGTTTGAAGGAACCCTTTTATGACTCGTTTACCCTCTCCTATGCTATGTATTGATCTTGTACATGATTGTATGAGTTGTTATTGATTATGTCATTGGGTATTTCACTAAGTATTATTATGAGAATCGCATGATGAATAAGGTTCTTGGAAACAATAGGTAAGTCTTCTAAAATTGTGATTACTCAAAGATATTTATGTTAGCCTATAAGTTGTTATGATATGTTATGAAAATTATGTATGATGGTGCTATGTGAATATGTTGGCTATGAATATGTAAATTTTTAAATCATGATAAGAACAAGAATATGCAAGTTTATGATATCCGTTGTTTGCCTTACACATGGTGATTATGTTTTGTTAATCTAACAAAAAAAGGTGACGATTATAGGAAAATTATCATCTAATCTAAAAGTGCTTATGATCATGTTATACAAGGAGTTAATCTCCTATGACCTATGATAAGTTTATTATGAAAAAAAATTAAAGGTTATTTCAAGAAAAAGGACTTAAGCTACGCACAGATGAACTAGATACGGGAAGTATCACTTCCCTAGAGGGAAGGTAGGTTTACAATGATTCTCATGAGATTGAGTCTACAATCTTATGTGGAACTATTGGTCTCTAATCATCCTCTAGTTATTGAACTATGCTTCCACCATAGGATACTAGCTAGTGGATCCACCTAGTAAGCTCTGTCATGTAGGTTCTACATTGGCCGGTAGACCACCTATTTTTCGTTGTGGGGAATACACCAGATTACATGTTTAGCTCACATGGTCTATGTATTTTAATTACTATGTCCCTTGTGTAAAACGATATACAAGTAAACGAACTTTGAATATGGTGATTTGAGGAGTTTGCTTAGTATAAGTAGTGGTATGGGACACTACCTAGATATTGCACAAGTTGACTCTAAGGGGAGTCCTAGCAGATTTTTCTTATGTAATACGATGATATAAAAGATATATGTTTATGATGTTTGATATTACTCTTACATAAATGTTGATCCTTATAATGAATATGTTATTGAGTTATATTGTTATATGAAGCAGAAATTTACTTATGGTCTCCTTTCTTTTGTACTTGGTTACGTGGGGTTCTGGGGTTTCACATTACCATTGCACTTGTAGGTTGATAATGGGATCATTAGTAAGTGTTTTGTATGTTATGTTTATATGATTTATTGACTATGAATTGTCAACATAACTTTATGAGAATATTCCTTTGATTATGATCATGTTTTAAGTGATGGAATCGTTACTTGTATATGTTATATGGTATGTGTATTGAAAACATTCATATAATTTATGATGTTTTCTAGATAATGATAAATGATAATTTTTCATGCATGTCGTTATGTGTTATGTTTATATACCCAAACTTTGTAAATTTGGCATACTAACCCCATTACTTTACATTACTACAACTGTAGGTTCCGGCCATTGAAGCTTAAGGAGGTCGAATTGAGGAAGCTTGGAACTCTTTCTCCAAGTCTTGGTAGGTCCTCATGTTCGGGGATGCTATATTTCATATTCTAGCTTACTTAGATTTTTAGTAGTATTAAGAATACCCTATTTCCATTATGTTCTTTGGATTCTATTATAATAAGGCCTATATAGGATATTAACTATTATTGGCTAAGTTCATATTTGCACTCTTAGATGGTTTCTATAAATGTGAGACAGTTTTAGAATATCATATATTTTTATAAATCATAAATATGAAGTCTAAGTATAATTCATTAGTATATTAAAATTTTTTGATTCTCCCTAAAATTTAACTATGTGATTGTGATGAACGCTAAGAAGAGGCTTGTATATAACCTCTGAGAGGTTTTTAAGTCGGTTCATTCGGGGTCTAGATTCTGGGTGTGACAAAATTTGTATCAGAGCATGAGGTTCAATATCCGTAGGATCAAAGTCTCACTAAACCAAGTTACCTAGTGTCTTGTTCATGGTTGTGAAGGGAGCCACAATTATGGATGAGAGGCAATGGAATGATTAGGAAACTTCTCTTTTCTTGATACTCCTATGTCGTGCCTTTAGAGTTTTGACACTATGTGTCTTTTAGCATCTAATACCTTTATTGTGAAATCATCAATGAACCCAATAAGGACAGCCGCGAGAACAGTGGGAGAAGATATTGCGAATGCGGGAGCTAATCCCCAAGGCAATCATAATGCTCTTTAAGTGCAAGCTGCTGCAAATGATAAAGTTCCGGTGAATCCTCTGGCAATGACAGATGATGAGTAGAGGTATGCCCTGTCACAAATGGCCCAATACATCACCACTCATGCTCAAGCCATCACGTCTTAAGCTATAAGGGAGATTGCACCTCGGAAGATACATGTTAGTACTACGGCTAGACGTTTGAGAGACTTTACGACAATGGATCCTTCAAATTACTTTGGATCAAACGTTGGTGAGGAGCCCCAAGATTTACTTGATGAGGTCTATAAGATTTTTTTCTCTATGGGGGTGAGTACTAAGCAAAAGGTTGAGCTTGCTGCCTATAAACTTAAGGACGTGGCTCAAACATGGTACAATCTGTGGAAGGATAGTAGGTTGTTAGGAGATTATTCGATTACTTGGGAGATATTCAAAAAAGCCTTTCTTCACAGAATATTTCCAATTGTATAAAAGGATGCTAAGTTAGAGGAGTTCATCAACCTTCTTCAATGAGGTATTAGTGATAATGAGTACTTCTTAAAATTCATTAAGTTGTCCAAATATGCTTCTTCTTTGGTTTCCAATGTTAGGGATAAAATGAGTCGTTATGTAACGGGCGTGTCGAAGAGCTTGAGAAGAATGTCCTGCAGCCATGATTCATGATAATATGGATATTTCTAAGTTAATGGTTCATGCTCAACAAGTTGAGGGAAGAAGCCTAAGAAAGAGGAATAGGGAAGCTAAGAAGGCAGAGTCTTTTGAAGGTAGTTCTTATAAGAGTAGGCTTGATATTTCAAGACAAGCCTAAGTTTAAGAATAGTTTTTCAAACAAAGTTCCTTCTAATTTCTCCAAGAATCGCTATGATAGAGGTTCTAGTCCTAAACCTCAAGAGGGAAGAAATGTTGATCCACCAAAAGAGAGACCAACTTGTAGTAAGTGTTGTAAGAAACATGTGGGTGAATGTTTTTTTGCAACTAATAGTTGCTATCGTTGTGGAAAAAGTGTCCATTTGGTGAAGGATTGTCCTAATGTGAGAAGTCAAGGTAAGGGTAATAGCCAAGTTCAACCAAGCGGTCCAAATTCTGAAGCTCCAAAATGAAACTGTCTCTATGCACTTAAGGCTAGGGGAGAACAAGAAAGCTCTCTCGACATTGTGATGGGTATGTTATAATTTTTCTCCGTTGATGTTTATGTTTTGCTTATGATCATGCTTCAAGTGATGGAATCTTTAATTTTATATGTTATATGGTATATGCATTGAAGACTTTCATATGACTTAGCATGTTTTCTAAAGAATGATAAACGATACTTTTTCATGCATGTCCTTATGTGTTATGCGCATATACCCATACTTAGTACATGTAGCATACTAACCTCATTACTTTACATTACTACAACTGTAGGTTCCATCCATTGAATCTTAAGGAGGTCGATTTGAAGAAGCTTGGAACTCTTACTCTAAGTCATGGTAAGTCCTCATGTTCGGAGATGCTATTTTTTATATTCTAGCTTACGTAGAGTTTTAATAGTTTTAAGAATATGCTATTTCCATTATGTTGTTTGGATTCTTTTGTAATAAGAACTATATGGCATATTAACTATTATTGGCTAAGTTCAGATTTGCACTCTTAGATGATGTTTTTATAAATCTTAAGTATGAAGTCTAAGTATACTTCATTAGTATATTCAATCTTTTTAGTTTGGACCAAACTTTAACTGTATGATTGTGATGAACGCTAAAAAGAGGCTTCTCTACAACCTCTGAGAGGTAAACGACGTCGGTCGCATCCGAGGTCTAGATTTTGGTGTGACACTTGGTTGGTCCTTAAAGAGTAGAACCTGAACATCATGGACGTAATTGGACATTTTGATTTCTTAACTTCCTAAATGACTTATATATATTATTTATGACCTTAAAACAGTTTTTAACCTTTTGACACTTATGTTAGGCTCTAGGTAAGTTCTTAGACTTTCTGAGTTTTACAACATTCGTCCCCCAATGTCACTAAAATATTTTGAAGGAAGGAATAGACATCCCAACCAAAAAAAATACATTATAACAAGAGTTACAACATCAATCATGGTATTTTTAGACATAGAAATTCAAAACTTCAATTATCACACATAAGGCTCAGAATCACATTATGAGGAATTTCCTTCTCATAACAACATGAACTTAACATACCATATATGAGTCAATTATGCCTAAACTCAACTTAACAACGTGATTAACATGATTTCCTATAACTCACCATATCAAAATGCACAACATAACTCAATGCAAGACTTCATCAAAAATAAACGCAACTTCAATTTTGAACAATATTTTCATTATTAAGAGGAATAACTAAGCTTAGTTATCAAATAGATGAGTGTAACAGGAATTTATGTCAGCCTCGGCCTCCCATGTTTTGCCCTCTATTAGGTGGTTCTTCCATAGCACCTTTATAGAAGCTACCTATTTGTTCCTCAACTTATTTACTTGTCTATCAAGGATTTGAACCAGAACCTCCTCATAAGAAAGCTTCTCTTGCACACCAAGACTCTCAATAGGAAGATGGACTCGGGATAACCGATACACTTCTTAAGCATAGAAACATCGAAACCGGATGAACCGAAGATAGCTCATAAGGGATTTTCAACTCATAGGCAGCCTTATTAACCCTTTGCGAAATTTTATAGGGACTAACATAATGAGGACTCAACTTTCTTTTTTTGCCAAATCTAACCACCACTTTCATAGGTGAAATTTTTAAGTACACCTCATCACCCTCTTCAAACTCTAAATCTCTTCTCATGTGATCGGCATAAGTCTTTTGTCGACTATAGGCAGTTTTCAAGCGATTCCTTGTGATATGAACCTTCTCCAAAATCTTATCAATAAAATCGGGACCCAAAAGTGATGACTCACTCACTACAAAACATACAATTGGAGATCTAAATCTCCTACCATACAAGGCTTCATAAGATGTCATAGATAAAGATGAATGGTAGCTATTGTTGTAAACAAACTCAACCAAAGGCAAATCATTATCCCAATTTCCCTTGAAATCAATGATACAACCTCTAAGCATATACTCAAGGGTCTGAATAGTAATCTCCACTTGACCATACGTTTGGGGATAAAAATTGGTGCTTGACTTCACCTTTGTACCCAAACTGTCACGACCCAAATCGGGGACGCAACTGGCACCCACATTTACCCTCCTATGTGAGCGAACCAACCCATCTAAACCTTAACATTTCAAGATATATCAACAGAAAATAATGCGGAAGACTTAAACTCATTAATAAAACAATTCAAAACTATTATTATTATCCCCAAAATCTGGAAGTCATCATCACAAGAACATCTATCCTCAAATTACTAAACTAAGAATATCTAAGAAAACAAAATAGTAGAAAGCTAGTCCATGCCGAAAGTCAAGGCATCAAGACTTGAAGAAGAAGATCCAGTCCAAGCTAGACGCATTAGCTCACCCTGAATTTCCGAAAGTAGTGAAGACTGGCTAGATCTACTGTTGAGTTGAAGTTGACGGCACGTTTGCTGCATTCCACAAATAACAAAGAAGAAAACATAAAAGTAGGGGGTCAGTACAACCACAAGTACTGATTAGATATCATCGGCCAACTCAAAATAGAAAACATTATATATCAGTTAATATTATAAATCAACTATAAACTCAACATGTAGCATCAACAAGTACCATCAAGCTCATCCATGAGGACTCAAGCCTCAATACCATACTCATTTGGGAATTAAGTTTATTAGATTGAGTATACTTATCATCTTTCAAGATTCATTATCTTTCTTCCTCTTGTGTCGGTACGTGACACTCCGATCCCCTACCACTATGTGTCGGTACGTGACACTCCGATCCCCTATATGTGTCGGTATGTGACACTCCGATCCCCTATATGTGTCGGAATGTGACACTCCGATCCCCTATATGTGTCGGAACGTGACACTCTGATCCCCTATAAGTGTCGGTACGTGACACTCCGATCCCCTAATTCTAAGTGTGGGTTCGTGACACCCATCCCACTAATACTATGTGTCGGAACGTGACACTCCGATCCACTAATACTATGTGTCGGAACGTGACACTCCGATCCACTAATAGTATGTGTCGGAACGTGACACTCCGATCCACTAATCTCATTCTATCCGTTCATCAAGCCTTCTCTATACCAAGGCATCATCAATCCCATTACTTTAATTCATCAAGCCTTCTTTTATACCAAGGCATCATCATTAATAAGTAGATTAAAGTTTCTTTCAAGATTTGGGATTCAATGGTTTTCATCATGCTTGTTTTATCAAAATCACGTAATCATATTCATGCAAGCATACAATTAAGCATATAGACAGGTTTACAATACCACCAATACATATCATTCACTATTAAGAGTTCACTACGAATATCGTAAAACAACCATAACCTACCTCCACCTGAAGACTAGTGGTCAAGCAAGAATTTTCCCCAAAGCTTTCTTCTTCTCGTTCAATCTCCCTCAATTCGTTTCCCTTTTCTCTCTCTTGTTCTTTCTCTTTTTCTTATTCAAACCCTTCTTTCTTTTACCCTAATTAACATATAATTAAGTGTAAAAGATGGCAATAATACCCCACTAATTAACCCAAAGTTACCTCTTTTATCCCTCAAGAATTTGAGTTATTAATGTAAACCCACGAAATCTATAATTAAGGAAAGAATAGTCCAAAACGTCCCTTAAAACGTGTGAAGAAATCCGATTCTGACTGGGATTAAGCAACCTGTGACGGGCCTTCGTGACTGTGACGGTCCGTCACGCAGGTCGTCATGGGGCCAGGACTTTATTTTTCACCAAGGATACTGTGACGGTCCGTCACACCTCTGACGCTCCGTCACACCTCTGACGCTCCGTCACACCTGTGACGGTCCGTCCTGCAAGTCCGTTACGAAGTTCAGAGAGTCAATTTTCAGTACCCAATTTCAGAATTCCTAAGTATATTGAAACGAGACATCTGTGACGGGCCGTCGTGCTTATGACGGTCCGTCGTGGTGTCCGTAATCTTAGCCAGTTTTTCCAGAAATAAAATCTGCTGCTCAAAACGACTAAACAGGTCGTTACACAAACGTTGTTAAAATGACCTCCAAAACCTAGATGTCAATTATACACCCCTACCCGATATGATGGATAACGAAATACACACAATCTCATCTATGAAAATCCTTGCATAATCTTCCACCAAATAGGTAGACTTGATGGGAATAAAATGAGCGGATTTGGTCAAACTATCAACAACTACCCATATGGAGTCATATTGCTTTTGTGTTCGAGCCAAACCTACCACAAATCTGTATTTATGTTGACAATATGGACACTTAGCAACAAATTCTGCTATGTCCTTTTTAAAACCTTCCCACCAAAGCACCTCCCTAAGGTCATGGTACATCTTTGTTGAAGCTTGATGAATAAAGTAACCCGTACCATGATCTTCGTAAAGAATCTGGTTCCTCAAATCATCTACATTGGGAACACACAAGCTTCCTTGATACCTCAAGACACCATCACCCCAAGGAGAATGACTCATTAATCTTAACAAGAACCATTCTCTAACTCCATTAATGGTTGATCAAGGTGTTGTTTGTACTTCACCCCAACCACCAAAGATGACTCAGAGTTATTATGGACCATAAAACCACCATTCGGAGAATCTTCCAATCTAACACCCAATCTATCCAACCTATGAACATCTTTCACTACGTCTTTCTTAGCTTTCTCTACATGAGACACAGTACCCATGATCATATGACTTACAGCATTTGCAACAATATTGGCATTGTGGAGGAGATAGAGACAACTCATGTCATAATCTTTGTACAATTCTAACCACCTTCTTTGTCAGAGATTCAACTCCTTTTGAGTAAACACATATTGTAGACTCATGTGGTCGATATACACATCCACATGGACACCATAAAAGTTCTATCTCCATATTTTCAAGGCAAATACCATGATCGCTAACTGAAAGTCATGAGTTGGATAGTCTCTATCATTCACCTTAAGTTGTATAGAGGCAAAGGATACTACCTTTCCATGTTGCATAAGTACACACCCTAAAACTAATCAGGATGCATCACAATACACAACGGAACCTTTGGTACCCTCAGGTAAAGTCAACATCGGAGCGGAAGTAAGCCTATCTTTCAAGATTTGAAAGCTTCTTTCACATGCCTCCGACTAATAAAAATATCTTACACTTTTGGGTCAAAGTAGTCAGGGCAGATTCAATGACCGCAAAACCATCCACAAACCGCCTAAAATAACCTACTAGACCTAAGGCACTCCTAATGTCAGTTGGAGTCATAGGTCTATGCGAATTCTTGACCGCCTCTATTTTCCTTCGATCAACCTCAAGTCCCTCACCAGAGATGATATGACCATGAAAAGCCACTGACCTCAACCAAAACATAAATTTTCTATACTTGGCAAATAATTGGTTCTCCTTTAGCACTTGTAACACCACCTTCAAAAGGTCATGTGTTCATTCTCATTCTTTGAATATACCAAGACGTCTTCAATGAAGATAATGAAAACTGAATCTAGGTAACTTCAAAACACCCTATTCATGAGAGCTATAAATGTCACCGATGCATTAATGAGACTAATGAACATTAATAAGAACTCATAGTGACCATATCTAGTCCGAAATGCCATTTTTGGTATATCCTCACCTTTCACCCTAAGTTGGTTATACCCCAATCTCAATTCAATCTTAGAAAAGTATATTTCCCCTTTGAGTTGATAAAAAAGTCATCAATTCGAGGGTTAGGATACTTGTTCTCAATAGTGACTTTATTGAGTTTGCAATAATCGATACAAATTTTAAGGGACCCATCATTTTTCTTCACAAAAAAAACAGAAGCACCTCATGGAGATATACTAGGTCTAATGAAACCTTTGTCTAGTAAATCTTTGAGTTGAGTCTTGAACTCTATCAATTAGGCTGGAGCCATTTGATAAAGAGGAATTTAAATGGGGTTGGTATCCGTAGCAATTCAGTACCAAAATAAATTTCCCATTTGGAGGAAAAAAGGGGAAGATCATTATGACTTCGGAAATTCCCTCAATACGGGGATCGACTCAATGGGAGGAATTTTGGAGTCTGAATTTTGGACTCTTACAATATGGTATAAACACCCTTTAGAGATCATTTTGCATTCTTTCAAACAAGAGGTCAGGAATAGAATTTCCCCCCTTCCACTATAAAACGGGGTCATTTTGAAAAGTTAAATTTCACCACCCTTGTTCTACAAACTATGGAGGCAAAACAAGCATACAACCAATTCATCCGCAAAATTACATCAAAATCGAACATATCAAGTTATATCAATTCAACATGAGTAACTCTATTTGGAAACATTATATGAAAGTTTCTATATACACTCTTTGCAACCACCAACTTACCTACCGGGGTAGTTACCATGAAAGGTTCATATAGAATGTTGGGCAAAATATCAAACTTTCTAGCTATCAAGGGAGTAACAAAAGATAGTGTATCACCCAAATCAAGTAAAGCATAAATATCAATAGAGAATACTTGTAACATACGGGTTAACACGTCAACAAAACTCTCTTGTTCAGCCCTTGAGCGAAGTTCATAAAAGTGATTCTTTTTTGGAGCATCAACAGTTGAACCACTTGCTTGAGATTGCCCGCTACCTTTGTGTTGCCCCTTCACATTTGGTTAATTCCTAACCTTGTGGCAACTCTTTCCACACCCAAATCAATTATTTGTACCAATGAGGCAATCAGCATAATTCTTCTTGCCACATTTTCCACAAGTGGGCTTTTTGTTTGGTTAGCTAGTACCTCTTCCCTTTTGAGACTTAGGGTTAGACACCCTATCATCCTGAGCCTTTGGAAATTTTGGAGGAACTTTATTAGAGGACCTCTTCTATAACCTAGGCTTGTCTTGAATGTCAAGCCTACCCTTTGAAGAACCACCATGAAAAGACCTTGCCCTCTTGACATCTCTACTCTTCCTCTTAGCCCTTGTCTCTTGAACTTCTCCCTAGGAAAGAATCTGTCAAGAAAATCCTTCTTGAAAATCTCCCATGTCACCGGTCCACCACTTAAATCCCTATTGTCTTTCCATTGGAAGTACCAAGTTTGGGCTACATCTTTGAGTTGATTAGTGGCTAACTTGGCCTTCTAACTAGTAGTAAACCCCATAGCATAGAGGATATTGTAGGTTTCATCAATGAACTCTTGGGTACATCTTCAACCTTGGACCCATAGAAAATTGGGGGATTCATCCTAGCAAAATCCCTCAAAAGGGGTACAACCTCCCGATTAGCTTGGGTTGTCATGTCTTGAGCTTGAGTAGTGACGGCTTGTGCTTGAGTAGTAATGGATTTGGACATTTGGAGAAAGGCATCCCTTATGTCACCATCCGTCAAAGGATGAGGATTGACCAGAGCTTGGTCATAATTAACATATTCTTTAAGAGGACGGACTTGATTGACTTGGGGAGGAGCTCCCTTATTGGCAATCTCTTCATCAAGTCTTCGAGAGTCTATTGTTCGAGTATCATTGCCTATAATCACAAAAAATGATTATATACTAAGAGTACATACAGTCAAGACTCTAGAGGCACGATATTTGATATCCAAGAAAGAGAGAGTCTCCAAAGCATCTTATAGTTTGCTATTCATAAGTGTGGCTCATTTCACAATTATTAATAAGAATCTACATAGACGTGGTAAAGTGACACATCAACTTTAAAGATATTCAACCTCATGTCATGATACCACGTTTTCCACAACCGGGAAGCACCCCCTTGACGTAGCCGGTGTTGTTGTCCTCTTTGAGGACTAAGACTAGCCTCTTATCTTACAACATCATGACATTCATAGGTCAAAAATACGGAATTTTTTTTAAAAAATCATGTATTTATATTGAGGTTTACTTAGACCTCTCGCATACACATAATATAGTCATATCGAATATAGATGGAACCTAACTATAGGAAGATTACATAGTCTTCTACTTTTATCGCACACATATATATAAGATATAGCATAGTCTTAAAACCAGATGTATGATCTCATAACCATCTAAAATAAGAGTATATCAATTGGGCATATCCCATACATCAACATAATAAAGCCACATATAGGCTATACAATGTTTAGTAATCAAATGAAAAGCAAAGAACTAAAAGTATTATACTAAAAAAAATCATAAGCTTGAATGTGGCATTGCCCTAGGAAAGTGGGGACCTACCCAACTTAGATGAGTGAGAATTCCAAGTTTTCCTTCAAAGTCGTCTCAAAGCCTTCAATGACTGAAACCTAAAATGTTGGGGGGAAATGTACAAAATGAGGTAAGTACATCAGTTTTCCTAAGTATGAGACCATATGCACACATATCATGAAATCATGCTATAAAGGGACATTTTAATGAAGTATGCAATTTACTTTCAAAAAACTTATGCTCATTAAAGAACATCACTTATGCACATTAAAGAACATCATACAAATCATTATGACATATTCATTAAGTCAAAAGCATGTACATCATTTGACCAACAATACTAAGTCTAGTCAAGCCAACATGCATATCACATAATTGAAGACATACTCCAGACAACTCTAGCATCATGTTATAATAGCAACAAGCATGGTTAAGAGTTCATTACAACATGACCAAAGCAAGAAAACTACCTATGAACCCTCATTAAGTCAACTAGTGCAATGACTAAGCAAAGCCCCATAACCTTATTCAATAAAGTAAAGCCAACAAGAACCATGACCAACATCCAAATTCTCATAGCATATTATTAAGAGTACATAAGCTCTAAATAAGGTCGTAGACTTTCAGAGTATTCCATAAGCAATTTTTGCGCAATTACGAGAATATGAAAGGAAACTAGTACACAATTATGATTTCAGAGGCCCATCACACATCAAAAAACATTTAAACAACCTCCAATGCCTAAATACAAATTTGTAACACTACGCAGTAAAGAATTCCAACTCCAAAGACAAGATCAACGAGAAAATGCAAGAATATTGAAAGTGTAAAGTTCATATGTAATTGTCTGAAGTTAAAAGTGAGTGAATATGAAAGAGTTTGAAATTGTAAACCTTTGGTCTTTCAAAAATCATCAAGTTCGCGACCCTTCATTTATGTTAGTTTTTTTCGTTGACCCACTCATCAACACGTCGAGTGGTTACTTACCTTGCTGAGTTTTGAATGACTCTAGTTACTTTTGGGGTCCACAATAGACCTGGTCGAGATTGCCGACCTGTTCAGCAAGTCGTCGACTTGTTCATTGGCCTGCCAATTTTTACAGACTCAAATTTAATATTTTTGAGAGTCCAACGGTTTTCCAAGTTGGGATCACGAACCTCTTTGGAAAGTCACCAACTAGACTCTTGGTTTGCCAACCTGCATATTTCCAACATATTCGACACTTCAACCTGGACAATCAAAACTGGTTATTCAAAGGCATGGCAAACAACAATAAAGCTTGGGTTGCCTCCTAATGAGAGACTTAGTTAATGTCCTGGCACGCCACAAGTACCCATTTAAGATTAATTCTTGGGACTTGCCAAAGTATCACTCGGCAACCCCCATTATTGTCTCTGATTTAAACGAAAAGAAATTTGACCCATTTGGGTCTCCAACTACTTGACATAGGCGCCATCTAGTTAAGAGTCTCTACATCTTCCTTCATTCCCTTCAAAATTTTATCAAAACCTTCAACCTTTTTGAGAAGACATAAAAGCATATGCTCAACCCAGCAACCCTTTGAATCTTTGGGTTTTTGACACTCGTGGGAAAAAACATATCTATCATTCTCCCCATCTCTATCCTTCCAAGTGTCATTCAAATCATGTAACTCTCTATGAAGGTCTCTTAATTTAAAAACTAATGTTATAAAAGGTATTTCATCCAATTATAAGTGTCAAAGGTCGTTGATTATTATAAAATCCAACTAAATAAGTTGGGGTCGAATCCCACAAGGAGCAATAAATGTTTTTGATTCATTTTAGAAGTATGAATATGTTCAAATAGGGCATAGTAACAAGTTAACGAATAAATACATAATTAAAATGAATGGTTGACATAAATTTCAAATGGATTTTTTTTGTTTTGATTTTCAACTACAAACAACAACAAACGATACTACATAACAATAATGAGACGGGTTTTAGGGATGTGATCGATTATAGTCTAGTGAAGTTGCAACTATCAGTAACATGGATAAATATCAGTCAGTAAGCTAGACTATAACAGAGGTAAAATTCTCTTGAACAATTCACCCCGAATCAAGTTTATTTCTCGTGAACATCAAAAATATGCAAATCAAGAACAACACATACCTTAGTCCATTCACTCTCTCGAGCTAAATGTCTGGAAAAGTGATTTAGGATTCACTCTCTCAAACTGAACCCAGATCAACCCAATACCCACAGACCATCAATCAAACACCTTAGTACTAAAACCTCTCTCTTGAGCAAGCCAAGAACACAAAGGTAGAATTGCGCTACAATTGTTAATTTAAACCACAATAAATGATTGAACTCACTTTTAAATAATATTTAATCTAACAATTACCAATACATATAAACTAAATCAGCCCATAATCACACCCCCTAGAATTGGGGTTTTATGTAGACATTAAACAAAGGGAAAAACATTTACTAAATTGATGATCAATCAACTGGGTAAGTGTAGATTTTTCCTTAAATGCTCCAACTCAAAGAATCTTACAAACCCACTTCCAATTTATCAAAAGGAACAAACTTCGATTATTTAAATATTAGGAAAAACTAGAGAAAATTTTCTCTACAACTATATTGTTTTAGCCACAAATAATGTGTTGCATAGAGTTAATCAGTGAAGTAAGTCAGGGTCGCCCGCGAGCCGCCCTTTGGTCGCTTCCATCGCCCATTTGCCTTGGCATTAAACATCCTCAAGGTTTGTAATTTTTGGCGATCTAGCACTGCATTGCGGAACTACTCGGGGATCCGTCAACTTCTCATTTCCATCACTGACTTAATGTATTCCCTCAAGGCTTGGAACACTGGAGCTTTAGGCGGTCAAATAGCCATGCTGCTATTCGCCAAGTGAACTTGAAGATCACCAGATTGTATTTCTTCTTTCATTAAGCATGTTTCGGTTTTTTTGCTTGTTAATGTCCTTACTTTGTCCCTCAATCCATAAATCTTAAAAAAAAAAAAAAAAAAAAGAGTTTACATGCGTTATTGTCACAAAATAGGAATTTAAGGATAGTAGTTCTTCTTACACTTATATTTTTCCTCAAAAATAAAATGTAATTGAGAAAAGAGTTTTTTCAATTATAGGGAGATTTTGAAAAGACATTGTTTTATTTTACAGAGTCGCCACTTGAAATTGAGTTTTGGTGTTCTAAATCACCTTATCTAAATCCCTAATCAAAAGGATCTTTGACTCGTTATTTCATTGGTCAACGAATTAGGTTTTTGGGTAAGAAATTATGTTGACGAAAGAGAAGGTATTAGGCATCTCAAGAGTCATGTGGTTCTAGCACGATCGCTTCATTGACCTTTGTATGACTTGACTTAATATTTGGATATAATATTATATAGTGTAATAATAAAAATATTATTTACTCTCATCCTTTGATTTATTTTAAAAATATTTAAAGCCATCTTATCGTTCATTAATTAAAAATATATATAAGCGCATAAGCTTACTCAAACAAAATATAGTAGAGTTAAGAAATTTATTTTTTGCATTATTTGTATTTTTAATGTTGAATGGATGATATAGAAGTATTTAATTGTTACGAATTATGATTTATGTAGGATGAGACTATTAAAGTTTGGGTGATTTTAGGATTGTTTTATTTTCATTTTTGTTAGATTTAAAATAGGAGATAATATTTTATGATATATATGATTAGTTTTAGTAAGAAATTCTGATGAGATTAGGACTATGTTTTTCGGGAAGAATTTCATTATTATTAAATTTATATTTCTTTGTAGTTTTTTCTTTGAGCATTTTACCCTTTTTTCGCTTTTATGACATTATCTACTTTATATTTTTACTTTTTTTTCTTTGTACTTTTCCTTATTGTTTTGTATTTTTTTTAATAGAATAATCCTATTCCTCTTTCTTTTCATTTAAATAATTTTTGGTTGAATTTTCTATTTTTCCCTCTCCTTTTACGTTTTCTTTATTTTTATTATCATTACTTTTTATCACCTTCATTTTTTTGTATGTTTCTTCTTTCATAGTAAATTTTTTTTTGGTTATTTTTGTTTATTTTTAGTGATGATCTATTCTTCTTTTTTTCTATCCTCTTTATTTTTCTTCTATTGTTGAACGATCCTTTTCCCTTTTATTATTATATTTTCTCTGCTCCTGCTTTTCTTTATTCATTCGATATAATATTTTAATTTTGTTATTTTACTTAAATTTAACCGAGAGACAATTAATATACCATGATATAAGAATATCCCTTCACCAAGTAATGATAGTATGAAAATATTAATAAGAGAACAATCTCAAATTGGTGCATTAATCACTCAAATGAACTAATATTCACGTCTCACTTTTAACATTTCAGGAACGCTAATTATTCTAAAAATCAACTGTCTCCATAATTAGGGCAATATTATTTACTTATTAAAACCTAAAAACTAAAAACAATGATTAATGCAAAACCTCTAACCAAATTACATGTAAATAAACGTAAGTCATAAACAAAACTATCAATTTGTGCAATCAAATAAATGTACATAAACATGTTGGAATAAACTAATAATAAGAAACAACCACCTTTGAATCAACTTACTTATTTAAATTAAAGTCATGTGTTAAATATTCAATGAAACTTAAGCCATACCAATTAATGCGATAAAAAATATGATAGGCATCCTAAAATAGGGAATATAACAATGCATGTAATTTTAAGGACTTTAAAACATCATAATAAAATTTTGAACAATCATTTTATTGAACTACATAAGTGATTAGAATTACCATTTCGTGAAACTTAATTCCCACAAAAGAAGCCGCTACAATCTACTTATTTCCCAAGTTAATTATAGTTAATTAACTTTAAAGATCCGCAAACATGAACCCACAAATAAAAATCTCTTTGACTTAAACTGTATTGCTTTTTTATGTGTGTACGCACTCCTCTTCTGTATATATGATCCTTTATGATGGTGATGTCTTGGGATATATATAGAAGTCTCCCCGTTATGTATATGTTGGTATCTTTTGTGTAGGTGAAGGGAAAGTGGGTAAGTGGGGTCATTGGAGAGAAAAGTGGGGTCATTTGAAGGCAAAGTGGGATAGTACAAGAAGGAATTGGTTTATTTGAAAGTAATAACAGATAGTATTAAATAAATAGTATTAAATAATATTAGTATTTACTTTGTACTAATCCTAGTCCTATTAGGATTAGTACTCCTTCCTATATCTCCTATATATATCTCTCATGTATTCCCTTATTAGGTTAACACTTCAATACAATCAATATTCCTTCATGGTATCAAGAGCAAGAAAACCTAGATCTTCTTTTCTCTAGGTTTTTTTTCTCTCTTTAGGGCACCGATCATTCCCTCTCTTCTCTTGGGCGGCGGCAGCCATGACAACCGAGGTGGACCCTCTCGATTCACTTCCTTCTGGCGTTAAACTCCTTCTCAAGCATCTTCATGCCCTGATTCCCGAAAAATTATCAGACATAAATTACCCTACATAGAAAATTATCGTTGTTACAGCCCTTGAGGCCAATTACCTTCTCAAATACGTCGATGGAAGCACAGAACCGCCGTCGGCAGTCATCACCGCCACGGACAAATCAAAAAAAATCAATCCGGCCCATGCCGCCTGGAAAGCCGTGGATGGCCAGATCCGATCATGTTTGATTGCGGTCATCTCTCCCATGGTTCAGAAACACGTCCGATCCTACACAATAGCTTCAGCGCTATGGACGGCCCTCGCAACACGCTATGCATCAATTTCCCACTCTCATATTTTTCAATTGCGTGATCGTCTCCACACAATTACCAAAGGCACGAAAACTATGGCGGAGTATTTAGACGAGGTCTCCACCATCATCACAGCCCTCGACACCGTGAACGAAATCATTCCCGAAAAAGATCTCGTCATGTGCATCGTTCGGTTACTCCTCCATTAAACAGGCGGTTCGCATCAGTCCAACGCATGTTAACCTGGCTACTCTCTCCTCGTGGCTAAAAAGTGAAGAAATCAATGTGGATTTGGAGAGCAAACTTCTTCTCAGAGAAGCCGCTATTATGGAGCCGGACACCGCCCTCACCGCAAGCCAGAACTATCGCGGGGCGCGTGGTGGCGGCCGGCAAGGGAGCCGCGGCGGCTACGGCAGAAACTGCGGAGGCCGCGGGCGCGGCGGTCGGCAGGGCAGTCGTCCGCCGTACGACGGTCAGCAGCACGGCAGCAACAACAGCCTGCACTCCTTCGGCAGCGGCGGGCAGTCATCTTCCGGCGGCGGGCAGGGCACTTACGAGCGGGATCGTCCAACTTGTCAAATCTCTCAGAAAACAGGACACACCGCTGTTCGTTGCTGGTTTCGGTATGAGGAGAGCCAAAATAGTGATAACCGTGCCAATTATGCATCTCAAGCCGGCCCTTTCTCTGAATGGCTGTTGGATACTGGGGCCAACATGCACGTTACTTCTGATCTATCCAAGGTTAACGCTCCAAATCCATATAATGGCTCCAATGGTATTACTGTTGGCAACGGTGAGTCCCTTAATATTTATCACACTGGCACGGGTACCATTAAAAACCCCACCGCTATCTTTCACCTAGGTAACCTTACCCACGTCCCTTCTATTAAATCCAATCTCCTTTCAGTTCACCAATTCACAAAAGACAATAACTGCTCACTCTTCTTCACCTCTACTGATTTTCAGATCCTAGACAATAATACCAAGAGGGTGATTTTTCAGGGCCCCTGTGAGCATGGTCTGTACGTTCTTCCTGGCACAAGTTCGTCTGCCCACCCAGTTTCAGAAAGCGTTCCTGTGGCTCCGGTGGCTCTTTCGGCTGATGGCCACAGTGTGTTGTGGCACAGTCGTCTGGGTCACCCGTCTACTCAAATAATAAATTCTTTAATGTCTCAATTAGGTTTTTCTTCCATTCATGTAAACAATTGTGACTCCTGTTCAATTGCTAAATCTCATAAATTACCTTTTACTTTATCTGAGAAGCGTACAGCTGCACCTTTTCAACTTATTCATTCTGATTTATGGGGTCCTACTGTTGTTCCTTCATTTGATGGTTTTCGCTATTATATTTGTTTTTTGGATGATTTTACCAAATACACTTGGTTGTACCCACTAAAACACAAATCACAGGCATACACCACCTTTGTCACTTTTGAAAAAATGGTCAAAACACAATTCAATTCTCATGTTAAACTTTTTCGAAGTGACAATGGAAAGGAATATGTCAATAACATCTTTGGCCAGTTTCTGCAATCCCTGGGAATTATACATCAAACCTCCTGTCCATACACTCCCGAACAGAATGGGGTGGCTGAGCGTAAGCATCGCCATCTCATTGAAACGGTGGTTACTCTTCTACATCAATCTCATCTCCTTGTCTCCTTTTGGGTAGAAGCTCTAGCCACCGCAAACTACCTCATTAACAGAATGTCCAGTCACACTCTCTCCAACAAATCACCCTATCAACTCCTTTACCAAGAACTTCCCAATTATACCAACCTCCGCGTCTTTGGGTGTCTTGCCTACCCTTGGCTACGCCCTCATATTACTCACAAATTACAACCCCGATCCCGTCCTTGTATTTTTTTGGGCTATCATCCTACCTCCAAGGGTTATCGTTATCTTGACCCACAAACACATAAAATCTACATATCTCGTGATTTCAAATTTGTCGAAAATGAGTTTCCCTACGAGTCTATTTCCTCCTCCACAAATACATCATTCATTGGCGTCTTCCCCTTTTTCCAACATACTCACAGGGTCCCTCACCACCTTCCCCCACACTTCCACCCACTACCCAACCACCCCTCATCACCCCTTCGACCGTCACCCACAATACACCCGCAACCACCACCCACACTCACAACCAACCCGAACCACCCCATACCCACAACATCTCCAGCCCGATCCGTTTTGGGTCCTTCCCGGCCACCCCCGAATCACCACCGCCCATGCCACCCCCCAATACTCATCCCATGTTAACCCGTGGCACAGTCGGTATCTTTAAACCCAAAACCTTTTAGGCTACCATACTACCAAATACACCCCTTCCCGATAGTGAACCAACAACCTACTCTGTTGCCTCAAAAAATGCTTATTGGCGTCATGCTATGGATGACGAGTTTAAGGCTTTGACTGATCAGAAAACTTGGGTTCTCGTACCTAAGCCCCATGGGCGGCACCCAGCTGATTTTAAATGGGTGTACAGAATTAAACACAATGCGGATGGCAGTATTTCAGGGTACAAGGCTCGTTTGGTTGCTAAAGGCTACAATCAGGAGTATGGGCTTGATTACTCCGAGACATTCAGTCCTGTTATTTGGCAGGAAACCATTCACCTGGTACTGTCACACGCCGTGCGCAACAATTGGCTCATCAATCAGTTGGATGTTTCCAATTCTTTTCTTCATGGCATGCTTGATGAAACTATCTACATGACGCAACCACCGGGCTATGCTGATCCCCGCTTCCCTCAACATGTTTGCAAACTCCATAAGTCTCTGTATGGGCTCAAGCAAGCCCCACGTGCGTGGTACACACGTCTGAAAACGTTCCTCCAGGGACTCAGCTTCACGTCTTGCGTACACGACACGAGTCTGTTTACTCGACATTCAGCACATGGTACAGTCATTCATCTTTTCTATGTAGATGATATCATTATTACAGGCTCTACTGCAGCTCTCATTCAGGATGTCACTCGAGCTATGCATACTACCTTCAAAATGAAGGACCTTGGCCCGTTACATTATTTTCTGGGAATGGAGGTTTCTCGGACAGGCAGCGGCTTGTTTCTTCATCAGTCAAAATATGCTCGAGATCTGTTGCAGAAAGATGGACTGGAAAAATGCACCAATCAACCAACACCGATGGCAGTGTCTTCGTCTATGAATGGAGCCGACACCCCCTTTGCCGATATCACCCACTTCCGCAGCCTCATTGTGGCTCTACAATATCTGGCCATTACCCGTCCTGACATCCAGTTTGCTGTCAACCGAGTTGCTCAGCGCATGCATCAACCAAGTGAACATGATTACCATTGTCTAAAACGCATTCTCAGGTACATTTTTGGCACTCTTGGTCGTGGTTTACTCATTCGACCCGGGAACTTGGAGCTTCAGGGTTTCTCAGATTCAGATTGGGCGAATGATAAAAATGACAGAAAGTCTACATCGGGGTTTCTCGTTTTTTTTGGGGCCGAACCTGATCTCCTGGTGTACAAAAAAACAACCCAAGGTCTCTCGGTCCTCGACTGAAGCTGAATATCGCGCCCTTGCTCTTCTTTCTGCTGAGACCATGTGGGTCACATATATTCTTCGCGAATTCCGCGCCACTCACACTATTCCTGCTCTCTATTGTGACGACAAATCAACCATCTGTGTGACCAAGAATTCTGTCCTACACACCAGAATGAAGCATGTTGATACCGATTGTCTCTTTGTTCGCGATGAAGTTCAGGCCGGCACCATGACTGTGCAGTATGTACACACTGAAGAACAACCGGCTGATATTCTCACCAAGCCTCTCCCGAGCCGACAACACGATTACCTCAGTTCCAAGCTTTCGTTCGCTTCCACTCAGCTCAGCTTGAGGGGGGATAATAACAGATAGTATTAAATAAATAGTATTAAATAATATTAGTATTTACTGTGTACTAATCCTAGTCCTATTAGGATTAGTAATCCTTAATCCTAGTCCTATTAGGATTAGTACTCCTTCCTATATCTCCTATATATATCTCCCATGTATTCCCTTATTAGGTTAACACTTCAATACAATCAATATTCCTTCAGAAAGCAAAGTGCGAGCGTTGGCAGAAGACAAAGTGGGGTATGGGAAGTGGGTAATTAGGTTTTTTATTTAGGTGACTATTCTTGTATGTTTTACTTTTACTGTAAAAGAATAATAATTCACCATATAAATAATGATTTATAATAAAATATTTGTTATAAAGTATTTGTATTATAGTGAATGTATATCATGTGGAGTCGTTTTTAGGATATGGTTAAAGAGTCCTACTTGGGGACCAAGTTATATTTCTCCTATAAATAGAGTGCTCCTCTTCATTGAAAATTCATTGATCAAGAGAAATAACAAGTCATCTCTTCTTTTCTCTCTAGTTTCTTCTTGTTATTCTATAGTTTTATAACACGTTATCAGCATGCGACTCTAATTTCTCAAAAGTGAAGATTAGATTTGAAGAATTAATAAAGGTATTATTTATTCTTTTGCTTTTAATTTTACTAGTCAATCTTACAAAACTAGAGTTCACTGTCCTTCATAGTTCTGGCAGGAACTACATGCCATGGGTGTTGGATGGTGAAATCCACCTTGATGCAATGAGTCTTGGAGATACCATAAAAGAATAAAATAAAGCATCAAATCAAAATTGTGCACAAGCAATGATATTCTTGTGTCTTTATCTTGACGAGATTCTGAAAATCGAATATCTGACAGTTAAGGATCCACTTGTTTTGTGAAAAAACCTAAAAGAAATATTTGACCACTTGAAGATGGTCATACATCCAAAGGCACGATATGATTGGATGCATCTAAGGCTACAAGACTTTAAGTCTATACATGAGTACAATTATGTCATGTTCAGAATCACTTTTCAATTGAAATTATGTGGAGAAACGGTTAGTGAGATTGATATGATGGAAAAGATGTTCTCCACTTTCCATGCCTCGAATGTGCTCTTGCAGCAATAATACCAAGAGAAAGGTTTTAAAAAATATTTGAACTAATTTCTCATCTTCTTGTGGCCGAGCAAAATAATGATTTATTATTGAAAAACATGAGAATCGACCTTCTGGATCTGAGCCACTTCCTAAAGTAAATTAGGTGTACGCCCACCATGCTAGGCATGGAAAAAGTCGCGGTCCTTATCGTGGTCGTGGACGTGGATGGTATCGTGGTCATGACTATGGTCAAGAACGTAATTCTATTCCTGGTATTAATCATTCATCAAATAAAAAGGAAAAAAGAAAGGGTGAGAAACATGAAGCAACTAGGGAAGGTTGTTTTCGATGTGGTGGAAGAGGTCATTATGCACGTGATTGTCGTACTCCCAAACACTTGGATGAGATTTATCAAGAATCCAAAGAAGAAAGAGAAAAATTTTGAGGCAAATTTATCTCTGAAAATCAAATTGACATCACTCACTTGGATGTAGCAGATCTTTTCGCACATCCTGAAGGAAAAATAGATCACTAAATTTGTGATCGTTCTGTGAACATGGAAGAGAGAGATATTTTTTGGTAGTATTTATTAATAAATTTCATATAACGATAGTTGTTTTCAAGACTATTAGTATTTTAAATTAGTTTAGTCATATTTTTATAGTTCATTAGCTTGTTCCTTATTTCTTAATTAAATAATATATATATTTTATTGATTTATTTATATGATTCTTATATGATAGAGTTAGTCAAATACGAAACGTTATCACGTGTTTGTATTAGATTAGATCTTTTACTTGGTCTAATGTTAAAAACTTAAATTGTGATATTAACTAGGATTTATCATGAATTTGTATTATGTTAGGTCTTTAAGTTGATCTAATGTTAAAAACCTGCAGTCTTTTATTAACTAGGATTAAAAAATGATTTTATTTTATTTTCCTAACAACTCATTATTGACTTAGAGGAAACAATAAATTAAGGCCCAATTTTTATTATTAATTTATTCCTTTTGACAACACTAATATTTAATATATATTTATTTTGTGTAGGTCATTTCATGTGAATATATGGATAATTCTAAGAATATATTATCGAGATGTGAACATATTTGTTTGATTCATTCTGGTACAACACATATGATATTCAAAAATAAGAAATATTTTCCTCATTTAAGTATAGGTAAAATAAATGTTACTACAATTTTTGGTAGTACTAATATGATTGAGGGTTTTTGAAGAGCCATTATAATTTTGCCCAAGGGAACTACACTCATCATTAGTAATACTATGGTGTCTCCAAAATCTAAGAGAAAGTATGTTGAGTTTTAAGAGATCCGTGAAAATGGTTATCATATCCAATCAATGGATGAAATAAATCTTGAAATTTTGTTATCACCAAGAATGCCTCTGGAAAGACATGTGTTATAGAAAAGTTCCCTGCTTTATCTTCTGACTTGTATTGGACAAAAATTAATGCAATTGAGGAACATTTTATAGTAAATAAGAAGTTTACTGATTCCAATAGATTTGTACCTTGGCATGATAGTCTAGGACATCCTGGGTCAATAACAATGATATTAATTATAGAAAATTTGAATCGACATCCAATTAAAGACCTAAAAGTTCTTTTAAATGGTGAATTTTGTTGTACGCATTATTATCAAGGAAATTTAATTGTGAGACCATCACCAATAAAAGTTAAGATTGAGTCCCCTGCGTTCTTGGAACGTGTACATGGGGATATTTGAGGACCTATTCACCCACCTAGTGGGTCATTTAGATACTTTATGGTTATAATAGATGCTTCTTCCAAATGGTCTCATGTGTGCCTATTGTCATCTCGTAACTTGGCATTGTAAAATTATTGGCACAAATAATAAGGTTAAGGGCACACTTTCCTGACAATCAGATTAAGTCCATTCGTCTTGATAATGCTGCAGAGTTTTCATCCCAATCATTTAATGATTATTGTTTAGCAATTGGGATAAGAGTTGAAAACTCTGTTACTCATGCTCATACTCAGAATGGTCTTGCTGAGTCATTAATTAAACAATTGCAATTAATAGAAAGACCATTGCTTATGAAAACTAAGTTGCCCACTTCTGTGTAGGGACATGTAATTTTGCAGGTTGCAACACTTAATCGTCTCAGACCGACAAGTTATCATAAGTTTTTTCAATTTTAATTTATCTATGGGTCAAGAACCTAATATATCACATCTATGAATTTTTGGATGTGTTGTATATATGCCTGTGGCACCACCAAACCGCACTAAGATGGGACCTCAAAGAAGGTTAGGAATATGTGTTAGGTTTGAGTCACCCTCTATTATTCGCTATCTTGAACCAATGACTGGAGACATGTTTGCTGCTAGATTTGCAGATTGTCAGTTCGATGAGACGGTTTTTCCAAAATTAGGGGTACATAATAGTGAAATAAAAAGGGAAATTTGTGGAAAGGTTTATCATTGTCTCATCTTGATCCATATTCTTATACTTGCGAACAAGAAGTACAAAAGATTATTCATTTGCAGAAAATTGCAAATCAAATGTCAGACGCATTTACATATTTGAAAAGGATTACTAAATCACAATCCCTGCAGAGAATTTTCCAATTCAAATTGATGTCCCTAAAGGACCATCCACTAGTGTCATAGCTAATGAGTCAAAAGCACACCTAAAGCGTCGTAGACCATTGGGTTCTAAGGATCAATATCCTATAAAAAGGAAGATTAAATGTCAAGATTACACTATGAAAGAATCTCATATGGAAGTTCAAAATTTGAATAAGTCTGATATTCATGAAAGAATCAATGAATTTGAAACTCAAGGAAATAATGAATTATCCATAAATTTAAAAGATGTTGAAACTAATATGAATTGATCAAAAATAGTGGTTGATTATGTCATTGCATATATTATTGCAACAAATATCACGTAAGATAATAAGGATCATGAACCTCAATCTGCTATAAAATATCCACAACAAAATAATTGGCCAAAATGGAAAGAAGCAATTCAATCAGAGTTGAATTCACTTACCAAGCGTGAAGTTTTTGGACCTATAGTTCAAACACCTAATGGTATTAAACTGTTGGTTACAAATGGATTTTTGTTCAAAAAATAATTGAGAATAATGAAATACAAAAGTATAAAGCACGCCTTGTGGCACAACGATTTTCTCAAAGGTCTGGCGTTGATTATGAAGAGGCATACTCACCTATTATTGATGCAATGACATTGCGTTATCTCATTAGTTTCACACTCCATGAGCAACTTGAAATGAATTTGATGATGTGGTTACAACCTACCTTTATGGATCCCTTGATAATGAGATATACATGAACTTGTTAGCAAGTTATAGTTCTGCTCCTACTAGGAGACATTGGAATGAGATCAAACAAATTTTACGATATCTTAAAGGGACAACTGATATGGGCTTATTTTATTCTATTAGTTGTAGCCCTAATCTTGTTGGTTATGAAGATGCGAAATATTTATCTGATCCACACAGAGCTCCCAAACAGGTTGTGTGTTTATATGTGGGGGGAATGTCATATTTTTGAGATCTACATAGCAGTCCATCGTAGCCACTTAATCTAATCATGCTTAAATAATAGTTATTCATGAAGCAAGTAGAGAATGTGTGTGGTTAAGGTCTATGATACATCTCATTCGAGAGAAATGTAGTTTGGAATATGATAAAGTACCCACCACTTTATATGAAGATAATGCAGCACGCATAACACAACATAAGGGATGACTCGTAAAAGGAGATAGAACAAAGCACATTTCAGCAAAGCTTTTCTATACACATGAACTTCAAAAGAATGAAGATATAAATGTGCAGCAGATTCGTTCAAGTGACAATGTGGCTGATCTATTCACCAAGTCTCTACCAACTACAACTTTCAAGAAGATGGTGCACAAGCTTGGAATGCGAAGATTCAAGTCTCTGGATTGATGTTCTCGTTAGGGGGAGTTATTACGCGTTGTACTCTTTTTCCCTTACGAGGTTTTGTCCCACTGGGTTTTCCTTTTAAGGTTTTTAATGAGGCAGCCTAGATGCGTATTAATAGATATGTGTGCTCTTTTCCTTTACTAGAGTTTTTCTTTTCTTAAATTTTTTTAGTATGGTTTTTGAAGAGGCACATCATCTATGAATTAGACATTCAGGGGGAGTGTTATAAAGTATTTGTATTATAGTGAATGTTTATCATGTGGAGTCCTTTTTAGGATATGGTTAAAGATTCCTACTAGGGGACCAAGATATATTTATCGTATAAATATAGTGCTCCTCTTCATTGTAAATTCATTCATCAAGAGAAATAACAAGTCCTCTCTTCTTTTCTCTCTAGTTTCTTCTTTTTATTCTATAGTTTTATGAAAATATCAACTTATTAAAGAAATATTAAAATTATATTTTTATTATTTGTACAAAAAAAATAATAAAAATATTAGCGAAAATAGCTTGCAAAGGCACGTAACTAAAATTTAAAACTCTATTTTTATTTTTCTAAAAATCTTTAACTCATTATTTAATGTTTTATGGTATTAAAGCAAAGCAAAGTCATATGCTATTTTAATCACAATTATTAATAATGTAAGTTATATGTGTATATATATATATATATGTATTTCCAATATTATTTTCGAATAAAAAACAGTTTTGAGTGCTCAACCATTTTTTAAAAAAAACAAAGTATAAAAATAATAAAATAAAAACTAAATAAATATATCAACAAGTTTAATGTATTGAATATATTTTTTGAATCTTTCAAATTAAATTTACTAAAATAAGAGAAAAATCAAAATATCCAACTTAGCATAAAATAAATATTTAAGGAATATAAAAAAGTGTTAAGCTTCAAGTTTAGTCAAATATTACGTGTCTAAAATTCTATATAAAACAAATCCCTAAATGAGTCCTGTTGACACCCAATTTTTGACCCACGTTGGTATAAATTAATTATCAAGCTTCGTGAGTTTTTCAAATTATTTAAGTTAATTAGTTTTATAAATCTTGCGAAAATTAAAATATATATATATATATATATATATATATATATATATATATATATATACATATATATGTATATGTATATGTATGTATGTATATCTTAAGTTTAGAAGGTATTCTATTAAACTAGTTTACTTTAAATCACGACTATATTTTGAATCATTATTTTATAATTTAAATAGTTGTGTTACCAAATAAGTAAGCTCGTCAACAAATTTATACCAAATTCATTTTTAAATCAATTGGCTATTATTTTAAATTGGACTCTTTTTTCCATTTAATTTGGAAGAGCCAAATTTGGGCCCCTCACCAAATCAATTCAAACCCAACATCCCATTTCCCTTTAGTTTATTTTCAGCCCACCCCATTCCCTCTTCCCAATCCCTAAATCGACCCAACCCAATTAAAACCCTCAACCCAGCCCATACCCGCTCCGACCCGGCCCTCTCCCCTCTTTCTCCTTCCCCCTTCCCCTACGCCATTCCCAGAACAGATCCCTCCCAGAAAACGCAGAAAAAGCAAACACCACAAAAATGGAAACGCCAACTTCCTAGACGCGACCCCTTCCCCGCGTCCCCCTCACGCACAGCCTCCCCTCTCTTACCCCTCTCCCGCGTCTCCCTCACGCGTCCCCCTCACCTTCATCCTCTCTCCCACGCAGTTGCGCAACGGCTCTTTGGAGTCGTTCCTCTTTCTGCAAATCGTACGACCTACAGTGGAGCAGTAGCCAGACTCGTCCCACCAGCCTGGAATGCGTCCTTATGGTGCGGATTTGCGCCACGACACTCGCAAGGACGGTGAAATAATCTCGTCCCTCCACCTCTCTTCCCGCTCGAATCGTCCTTCCGGATAAGGGAGGGAATTCGAATTTCGAACTCAAAATGGGCCGAACCCACCTGCCAGGCCCCTCCCTCGAAAACCCTAGGGATTTTTCTATATAAACCCCCATTCTCGTCAGTTTGGGGGTTGGATTTTTTTTTGAAATTTCTGGAGAAAAGCCTTTCGTTGGCTGTTATTGTTCTTTGGCTGAAACCTCTACCTGTTACAATATACCAAGGATAATTGAAATTTTGGGTGAAGAAGGGAGAATCCTATAAAGAATTCATGCCTGTCCCTTGGTAGTAGTCTTCCCGGTTCCGCAAAGGCACCAACAGAGAGTTTCTCATAGCGGTTCAAACGAGACGAAAAGTTTCCGTTAAGTGTTGGCATGACATTCTTATTCCAGCGTGCGAAGCTGAGGTTGGTTTCGGGTTGTTTGGAGGCTCGTCGCTCCCCTGCTCAGCCGTCCCTGTTCCGCTGCTCATCACCAGGTAACACCCTCTATTTCTTTACGTAGTTCTTTTCTGCTCTTGGTCTCGACTGGATGGTTTGAGGGTGAAGAATTTCTGTTGTATGCCCTTGGCCTGTTCGTTGTTGTTCCTCACTGGTATGCCTGCTGGAATTTGTTGACTTTTTGAATTACACCATATAGCTCATGGGTTCTTGTCTGAATTATTTGAATGAATAGGTCATTTGGTTATAGTTTGAGGTCCGCATACTTTAACGAAGATGGTTCTGCGTTTTTCTTCTTCTTATTGAGCATCTTTTTCTTCTCTTTCTTTTTTTTTCTCTTATGGAGTTGTATTTGAAGTGATGCTGAACTTTCGATGTCTCATCCTTCATTCTTTCACCCCAAGTTGAAAGAATGAACCGAGATGTCAAAATTTGAGATTTGGCCTGTGGCGTTTTGATTGTTCGAAGCCCGTGTTACACTTGTGGCTCGTCTTGATGATTTTGTGGTTCAAAGACAATTCAAGTTCGACTCCTAGCAAAATATATCGTTGATTTGAGGTTGGGTTCATGGTTTAGTTCTGTCTCGAAAGTTTTCGACTTTAGAAAGTTGATCTTTATCCATTTTATTTTGGCTTTAAATGCGTATTTTTTCGTCTGAATATTTATGTCAAACTTTACTGTTGTGTCTTGTGTTGTCTGGGTCTGCTCTCTTCTTTGCTAAAAGTTGGAGGAATGCTAGAGTAGATAAAAAGAAAATCGGTCTCTTTGTTCCCGTATCCAGATTTTAGTAAAATAGGGGCATGCTCTTGTTGATTTATCCATCATTATGTCTACATGCATATTAGTAGTGTGGGTGTCATCATTTGAGCATGTATTGTCTTCTAAATTTAGTGTCATTCATTTGATAGTCTGATCCACTGCATTTTCCTCTACTGATAATGGTCTTCTCGGTCACTTTTCGTCCAAGTAAATAGGCCTAAGTCTTTTCGTGTGGTCACTGTTAGTTCAATGGTTTGTATATCGCTGTTCTCGAATGTTTTATTAGCTCATATGAAGGTTGTGGCTTGCTCTCTATTGCATATATTATAGTTGTGGTTAGGAAATTTCTGCTCTTGGTTTTTTAAAAGATCAATCGCTTCTAATACCAATATGTGGCATCTAAGTTTCCATTTCTTTGCATATTTCGTTATGAATTTAGCTGATAATCTAACCAATTCAATGTCATATGGTCTCTTACTAAAGCATTAAATGGCGTGACTAGAGTTGTTAGGTTTATTAGGATTTCTCTCTCCAGTAGTCACCTATGTATTAGGCTGAACCATGTTGTGGTAATTATTGGGAATGTTGTTTTGATTTATCTCGCATTTATCTTAGTTTCGTTATATGAGATACTAATCATTGTTCCTCTCTTTGTGCATGCAAAATTGCTTGAGTTTGTTATAAACTCTTCTCCTCTACATTTTGGGAGAGTCATGAAGACTCGGAACTTTATCGAGTCAATCCATCGAAACGAGCAAGTGTTGAAAGACGAGGGTCACGGAGATTGAAGAAAATCCAAGAATGGACTAGAAGATTTCCTTAGCTTCTTTTTACATATTTTGCATTGTATTTATTTTTGTAATGGGCATAAGCCCTCGTCGCTTCCCTCCTTTACATTCTATTTGTATGTTAGACTAGGACAGGTACGAAACAGAATGGGTCGAAACCCAAAAGCAGGTGGGGTCCAACATTCGGTCAAGGCGAACAGAACCAAAGTTGGACCCAAATCTCTCTCTCTCTCTCTCTCTCCTTATTACTTGCTTATGTGCGTTTGTTTAAAGCATCGTTAGTGTTAGGACTAGAAAACTCCAAATCCCCTTCGAAACGCTTTTCTCTTTTATCTAGCTTAAAACTAAGCCTTGAAAGTGATAAATGTTTCAATTCGTAAATTTGTCTAAAACCCTCTTAAGTTCAAAAAAATATATTCTACAAGTTCGTTTGAATTCAAAAGCTTCAACCTTAAATGAAATTGCAAGATAAACTAAATATTTCAAAACTTATAAAGTTTGCCTAGATATCTTAAGAAGTTCAAAATTCGCAAGTCTTTAAAACTAAATAGTCAAATAAGTTAATCGCCGGAAAACCGTAGTTAACGGAGCGTCTTAGGTGCTTTTTCGAAACCTTCCTAAGACGCTAATAGGAATCCCGAACCCATTTAAATGTTTTCAACACAATTTTTCTGTTTAAATTGTTTGAAAATAAGTTTTCTTAATTTTTCTCAAAATTAAGTGGCGACTCCTAAAAGTTGAAAATATCCTTTAAAATAAAACAAACTCTTTTCGAAAGATATTTTTTGATAAAACAGAAATGGCGACTCCGCTGGGGACTTGGAGGATTCTAACCTTAAGATTAACGTATTTGATTATTTGTGATTTATTGTTTAAGTGTTTAAACTATTCAGATTTTAACTGTTGCATGCATAACATACATACTTCCGTCAAACGACACTTTTTACATTTCCACTAAAGGATGATTATGCGGGTTCGCAGTCGTTCGTTAACCAAAAATCTTCTCGGGGCACCCTGACGAGTGTAGTTGATTACTTGATAGTCAACGATCGTTAATTGTCCCAGCCCAAGAAGTCCGCTCGGCTTACCCATTCCACTTTAAATACAACCCACTCTTAGTCAAACTAGGATAGAGCGAAACCGAATCCCAAAAATAGCGCATTGGCCTAAGATGACCCGACACCTAAGGAGTGTCGGGCCCATTAGAAAAGTCCACCTTGTGTCCAAAGAGCCTACGGCTCGATAGGACGCTCATGTTTGTTGTTTAAATTTGAAGGATGTATTGCGTGTTTAACTAGTTGTTGTATCGGGGGGATTGAAAATTAACTAGTTGTATGTTTTTGTAGATGTCAAATCAATTCCTTCACTTCAAAATGGTCACCCAGGCACCCGACATTCTTCGAGTATGGTGGGGCAATCTTAAGGAGTGTCAGAAGAGAGAAATCTCGATTTACTTTGGTCACCTACCTTCGATAATGGACTTCAAGGTATGGCCCACATTTATCGAGGTCATCACCCGATTTTGGGACGATGATAAAATGGTCTTTCGATTTGGAGATGTCGAAATAACGCCCACACTAGAAGAAATCAAAGACTGTCTTGACTCAATTGGGACGTGCGGCAAAAGGAAAAAGCATCCCGATCATCACATTCTCCTACCAGATAGGCCGACTAAGGACGAATTGAGATACATGTTATTCTTGGTGAATGCAGATTGGTTAGAGACTCACAACATTCCACTAATGAGGTTTTTAGAGAGGTGGGGGCACGACAATTATTTTAGACTGTTCCCGGACGAATTCCATGATCACAGTACTTGGAGGCAGACGCAAGCTATCGCTTTCTCCGCCTGCCTTTTGGGAACTATGGTGTTCCCTAAAGATGAAGGAAAAGAGATCGACACACGGGTAGTAATGGTAGCAAATGTCATGTTCAGAGGAGTCGGTAAAAGATATGAAGAAAAGAAATACTGCTGCTTGGCCCCAGTCATCTTGTCCGACATTTACCGATCCTTGAGTCTGTGCAAGAACGGGTTCCCGTTTTTCCAAGGTTGCAACATCTTACTCCAATGGTGGTTGACGGAACATTTATGTAAATGAGACAACCCCCAGCCACAGGAGTTGGCCGAACCGAGTCAAACAAGTCCTCTCGATAATTACGAGTTCTACTTGAGTATTCGTAAATTTCCAATTCACACCACCAGGGATGCGTGGGCAAGGGTGTTTTACGATTTGAAAGAAGGAGACATACAATGGGTATTACCGAGCTTCAGGTCTCAGATGATAGCAGCCCAAGGGGCCAAATTGCCTTTTTTAGTCCTTCCCGGCATCAGAGGATTGCGTCCTTACAACCCGACGAGAGTGATGCGGCAATTTGGGAAAGTCCAAATCATACCCGTCCAAGGGGATGCTAACTCTTTCATAGTCGATTACAACGAGAAGGAAAAGATACCTTTCACTAAAATTATCCTCCAGGAATGGGCCGGACGTGTCAACATGAAGTTGGAGGTTACCGAAGACAGGTATGGAGCTGGGTATATTGACGAGTACAAGACATGGTTACATAATGATTTGCATAGTGTAGTGGATCCAACACCGCGCGCGGGTCGAAAAATCGAAGACGTGGAGACAAGGCTCCAGATTCACGCGTACCATTTCCAGCAAGAGTGGGACCGAAGGGAGCAGGAATTTCATAAGAAAGAGCAGGAATTTCAACAAAAGGAGCAAGAGTACCAGCTTCGGGAATTAGAAAATCAGAGGGTTTTGGCTGTAACGTCACAAGAATTAGCTGACACAAGGGCTTGTCTAGTGCGTTTGGACACTATTCTGGACGAGCTGATGAACACCCTACGAGCTTTACCGACATCTTCCAAAGCTGCGTTCGCTGAGCCATACGTGTTCACCAGCAAGTGCATTATCCGAGAAGAAGTGGAGAAAGCCAGAAGAGGAGCTGGATCGTCGACCCTTAACTCCCCTGCGTGGGATTAATTTTATATGTGTACTTGCACTACATCCCCTTCCTAAGATGTATCCCGTTTGATTTTAATCATGTAATGAATGCTGTGATATCTAGTGATATTTGTTTCGGGGGTACAATTACTTGTTAAATGGCGCAATACATCCTTCAGATCGCTAGGCCTACCCTTGGCACAAAAGGGTCACATGCATGTTTAGGACACGATATATTTGTTTTTAAATGTTTATGTGTTATGTTGCTTTGAATGAGGATATCGTAGACCCACTCTTAGCCAAAATTCCAAAGACTACACAGAAGTCACTATTACAAATGTTCGACCAAATTCCCAAGTCTCAAGTTTCTCACCCAAAAATCCATCTTCCATACCACAAATCCTGAATACCGCTCTATCGTCTCACGAAAGGTGAATCACCGCTATGGACAAAGGCAAGAACGTCCAGACGGAGCTCACTGAGGAGGAAGTGCAAAGGAAAATCGAGCGAGTCACTCGAGAAATTCAGAAGATTAAAGAGGAAGGACTCAAGGTAGAAATGACCACGGCAATCTACAAAGTTGCGGTCACGACTTTGGATGAAGATCTGGCGACGGAGATGAAAAGAAAGAAGAAGGTTGAGATGGAAACCGAAAGCCTAAGAGAAAGGTTGAATTTGCTTCGTTTGGAGATACACGAAGGAAAGGCGAGAGAAGCGAAGATAGATATTGAGACTGCCGTGTTGTTGGCCAGAAGTGCGACACTCGACGAAGAATTGGCAACCCATAGCAACTCAAAGGGCGGAAAACATCCCGCCCGTGAACATGGAGTAGACGACAGTGGTCCCAACCAAGAATCAATTGAGGAGGACGATGAAGAGAAAATCGTCTACAAGCCTCCATTTCCGACTTTCTGAGAGGAAAAGAATGACTCAGCTATAAGACGAGAAATCGCCGAAGTGTTGTCTTCTAGGAATTTCAATGATGTTTTTCAATTCCCTTGTAATCACAATGAAAAAGTGAATGAAAAGATTTCACCCTTGTATTCGAACTACGTTGGGCCTGAATTCTCCTTGCAAGATACGTAGGCAGCCTTCCCCGACCCGGCCCCTATAACCAAAAATTTTTCATTTTTTCCCCTCCGTGTTTCAGAGATACGAAGATAGGATCAACGGACGTCGAAAAGCAGCTGCAAGAAGACCATAGCTCAACGTTATTCAGCTTTCCTGAGATAGCGCTAAAACAAACAAATTTCTGTTTGTTCAGAATATAATTCCGTCCTCATTCGTGGGTTAAGATATCCTCAAACAAAGCGACTTGTGTGTTTATCTGTTTTCTGTGCGATATTATGCATTTTGTACTCCGGATATGCACTAACAAATTTGCCTTTGAGTTGTTTTTACCTCTCAGGTGCCTCTTACTGTTCTGTGTCGATAAAGCTGGCAGATCACCACTACTTCACCAGATCAAAAGGTCCCGCAGATTCCTTCCCCGGACCAAACGCAAATACAAACATGGGAGACAACAATGAACAGGTCAGCCTCACAGACGTCGTGGTGGCTCAGCCCACCGCGGCAGAGCAGAATGAGCTTATTGCAGAGCTAATGCAGCAGATAGCAGATCTGAGAGTAGAAATACAGCAAAGGCAAGATACGCCTCCACCCGGGTTTGGCCCCAACTTTCTCGACGCGAGACCTCCTACATACTTCCCCTCGTCCAACTCGGATCCCACTCAGCACCGTCCATCGACACCCGTGCATAAACCCTCCAGAATAGATATGACAGCCCAAAACCCCCAATACACGTCAGTCTCCTATCAAACTCCCTCACCACTCCCAGACAATCCTCCACAAATACCACCACACCCCCAAAGCATTCCAACAGCCCCACTACCCCAAAATCAAACCCAAAATCCCGCCGCCTTCAATTCCCAAACACCGCATCCCCACTTGACCCAAAATATCAATCCCCAAAATTATCCGCAAAACTACCAAACCGCACAGAACGTCCCAAGCCCTTCCATAGCTCCACCCCTCCCCAAAAGAACCACTTTTCAAATCCCTGTCCCAGTCGAGCATGAGGTGCACGGCTCCGAGTTGGACCATTACGAGGAGAAAGAAAGAGAGTGGAGGGCAAGGGAAAAAGCAAAGGTAGACATAAAGGAGGAGATCAAAAGGGCAATGAAAGAATTGCAAGGCACTCCAGACATCGCCGGGTTAAGCTACGCGGAACTATGCATCCACCCAGACTTGAATCTGCCTGAAGGGTTCAAGATCCCGAAGTTTGATACCTTCAGAGGGGTGGGAAACCCCATGGCACACCTAAGAGCGTACTGTGACAAACTCGTGGGAGTTGGCAAAGATGAAGCGTTGATGATGAGGTTGTTCAGCCGAAGCTTATGCGGTGAGGCCCTGGAGTGGTTCACGTCACATGAGACTCGACAATGGCCCAGTTGGAGCGCACTGGCTAAGGATTTCATCGACAGATTCGCATACAACGTCGAGATAGTCCCTGATAGGTACTCCTTGGAGAAGATGAAGCAGAAACCCACAGAAAGCTATCGAGAGTTCGCGTACATATGGAGGAAGGAGGCGGCGAGGGTGAGGCCTCCGATGACAGAAAAGGAGATTGTAGAGGTGTTCATACGGGTGCAGGAGCCCGAGTATTATGACAGAGTCATCTTATTAATCGGCGCCAAGTTCGCCGAGATAGTCAAAGTAGGTGAGACTATCGAAGATGGCCTGAAGTCGGGAAAGATAGCCCGAGTGTCTGCATCGCCTGGGTCTTCCGGATTGGTAAGGAAGAAAAGAGAGGAGGTTAACGCTATCTCACACGGGGGAAGAAAGGCCCCCAGAAACTTACCAAGTCCCCAAGGCCGCTTCAACCCTCCATCAAAGCCTCATCAAGCCTACCGTCCACAATCCAATCATTCCGTCCACTACAATGCTGCCTCCCATTATCCAGATGCCCATATTTTATCGTATCAGAATCTGCCCCAAATTCCCCAAAATTTTCCCTCCATATATCCAAACTACCCCCAAGCTTATCAAGTCCCGCCCCATTACCAGAATGTCGCTCCCAGCTGCGCTAATGTACAGCCCAGCTATCGAGCACCGTCCCCCGCATATCAAATACAAACCCCAGCATATCAAAACCCCCATCCAAATTACCAAGCCCCAATGCCAAACTACCAAACAAATTTCTATCCCAGAGCCCAAGCTCCACGACCAAATGCTCGCAGTTATCAACAAGTCCCTCCCCCACAGCAGGGCGGGTATGATCCCCCTCGCCCCAGGTCTGAGAAGAAGCCCTCCAGAAGCTTCACCGTGTTGGCTGAAAGCAGAACTAAATTGTTCGAAAGATTATCCGCGGCCGGATACATCCACCCTGTGGGGCCCAAGCCCGTGGATGTCAATTCCAGATTCTACAGACCTGAGCAGAGATGTGCTTATCATTCCAACAGTGTTGGACATGATACGGAAGACTGTATCAATCTCAAGCACAGGATCCAGGACTTGATTGACCAGGAAGTGGTCTCCCTTCAGCCTGCGGCGCCAAACGTCAACACGAACCTGTTGCCAAATCATGGGGGTGGGAACATCAACATGATAGAAACTGACGAAGATGAGCGTGAAGCCAAGAGAATTACTCTCGTTGTTCAGGAAGACTTGGAAAAGGCTGTCGCTTCTTTGAGCGTCAGGGAAAAGGGAGAGTTTGTCATTTTGACACCTGCAAAGGTTGTTGCCTTGGTGCCCGCAAAGACTCTCGCTAAGCCCAAGTTTGTTATTGAAACGGCCGTGGCTCAAGGCATGACCAGATCTGGCAGATGTTACACTCCCGACGAGCTTGCTCTCGCAGGACAAAAGAAAGATCATGCCAAGAGACCGATCAGCGAAGCAGAAGCTGAGGAGTTCTGGAGGAGAAGGCAGCCCAAAGACTACTCCATTATCAAGCACTTGGAGAAGACTCAAGCACAGATTTCTGTGTGGGCCCTATTGATGAGCTCCTGGTCACACAGACAGGCTTTGATGAAAGCCTTGGATGACACATATGTTCCCTCGGGTACGAGCAGCGACAATGTAGCTGCTATGATTCACCAAGTCATTCGGGGACACCGCATCAGCTTCTGCGATGATGAGTTGCCGGCCGAAGGGAGAGCCCACAACAAAGCTTTACACATCACGTGGTATGCCGCGGAAAAATTGTCAACCGTGTTTTGGTAGACGACGGATCTGTCCTGAACATATGCCCCTTGTCTACACTGAAGCAGCTGAGGTTTGACCTCGGAAAGTTGGAGAAAAACCAGGTCAATGTGAGAGCATTTGATGGTGTGCAGAGAGAGACATTAAGAGCGGTGAACTTGACCATCCAAATGGGCCCCGCAGAATTCGAGGCAAAGTTCCAGGTGTTGGATATCGACACCAGCTATAACCTCCTTTTGGGAAGGCCATTCATTCACATGGCTGGAGCCGTCCCCTCCACTCTCCACCAAATGATAAAACTGGTGTGGAAAAATGAAGAACTGGTTATTCAGGGTGAAAAGGGCCACTCAGGCAAGCAGACGCGGGTCTTGGACGAGACGCCGCAAACTTCGGATTTCTACACGGTGGAGTTGGTAAATGCCACCAATGAGAGCTTGGTCCCGCAGACTCCCATGCTAGCCGTGTACAGAATGATTGCCACGGTAATGCTGCAGAGCGGATTCGAACCAGGTTCCGGACTAGGAAGGAATGCCCAAGGGATCATCAAGCCAGTTCCCGTCCTTGCTCAGGGATCAAAGTATGGTTTGGGGTACATCCCCACAGATGATGATATGAAGATGAAGAGGAAAAGGGATTAAGAGTTGACTAAGCCGATCCCACATCTCTATCACTCCTTTCCAGTCCGGGAGCATGCCGAGCCTGAAGACGACGGGGAAGGAATCTGTGACCTATTCAAGGAGATCAATGCCGTCATAGAGGAGAAGGCTGAGCCAGCTGGCATTCGTGATGTTGAACCGGGGGAGATGCTGCAAAATTGGACGTCCACGCCAATCCTGATGTCCCAGAATCTTGGGTAGAAAGGAATTATTTTATGCATAGTAAAATTGGTGGTCGTCCGGAAGAGGCCCGAGACCCATCATTTCTGCATTGTTCTTGATTTTGAATTTTGTTGTGATGTTTGAAAAACGACATGGCCCTGTGCCACGATCCAAGTTCGCATTTTGTTTGATTTAAATGAAAGCCTCCTTATTTTGACTTTGTTTATTAAATTGCTTGTCATATTTTACTTTCCTAATTTTGTCTGTTTATGATTTCAGTAACGTAAGTTATAAACCTGCCAATGTCATGTCATGTCATGAGCTAAATGAGAAAAATGAGGTAAATGACGACGAGGTCGACGACTACGAGGAAGAAAGTGGGGAACCAGACTATGTGGTAGAAGAGTTTCGACAGTTCGAGAATCTACATAAATCGAATCTGGAGGAAACAGAGACGGTGAATTTGGGATATTTAGAATGTGCCAAAGAGGTTAAGATCAGCACTCACTTGAATGAAACTCAGAAGAAGAGCCTGATTCATCTGCTTGCAGAATACAGTGATGTGTTCGTTTGGGAAGTCGTTGACATGCAAGGATTGAGTACCGAGCAGATAGAGTCTCGATTGGTAGAAGTGACGCAATATCCCACCTGGTTCGAGCCGGTGAAACAAAAAACTCGGAAAAGCCTGAATTGAGTTTGAAGATTAAGGAGGAAATCACCAAGCAGATAGAGTCTCGATTGGTAGAAGTGACGCAATATCCCACCTGGTTGGCAAATGTCATTCCGGTCGCCAAGAAAGATGGAAAAATTAGGATTTGTGTCGATTACAGAGATCTCAACAAGGCTAGTCCAAAAGATAATTTTCCGTTCCCAAATATCCATATTCTGATTGACAATTGTGCCAAACACGAGATGCAGTCATTTGTGGATTGTTACGCGGTTTATCACCAGATTCTGATGGATGAAGAAGACGCAGAGAAAACGGCCTTCATCACACCTTGGGGGGTATATCACTACAGGGTGATGCCGTTTGGGCTCAAAAACGCCGGTGCCACTTACATGAGAGCCATGACGACTATCTTTCATGACATGATTCACAAGGAAATTGAAGTGTACGTGGACGACGTCATAATTAAATCCCGCGAGAGTTCGGATCATGTGACACACCTGAGGAAATTCTTTGAACGTTTGCGTCGGTACAACCTGAAGCTAAATCCCGCCAAATGTGCTTTTGGAGTCCCAGCTGGGAAGTTGTTGGGGTTTATAGTCAGCAGAAGAGGTATTGAGCTCGACCCTTCCAAGATTAAAGCAATTCAGGAGTTACCTCCGCCGAAGACGAGAAAAGAGGTGATGAGTTTCTTGGGGAGGTTAAACTATATCAGCCGGTTTATAGCACAATCGACAGTGGTATGTGAGCCTATCTTCAAGTTGCTGAAAAAAGATGCCCCAACTAAGTGGACTGAGGAGTGCCAGACCGCTTTCGACGCTATCAAGAGCTACTTGTCTAACCCACCAGTATTGGTTCCTCCGCGAGAAGGGAGTCCTTTGTTGCTGTATTTGTCTATTTCAGATAACGCCTTTGGATGTGTACTTGGTCAACACGACGAGACAGGGAAGAAGGAAAAGGCTATCTACTACATCAGCAAGAAATTTACTCCGTACGAGTCTCGCTACACTTTGCTGGAAAGAACATGCTGTGCTCTGACGTGGCTTGCCCAGAAGCTGAGGCACTATTTGTCATCGTATACTACATATCTTATCTCCAGAATGGATCCATTGAAGTATATTTTCCAGAAAGCGATGACGACCGGGAAGTTAGCTAAATGGCAAATGTTGTTGAGTGAGTTTTACATCGTGTACGTGACTCAGAAGGCAATAAAGGCACAAGCTTTGGCTGATCATCTTGCGGAAAATCTCGTTGACGAAGAGTATGAACCTCTCAAGACGTATTTTCACGATGAAGAAGTGTCCTTTGTGGGTGAAGATATCTCTGAAGCTTATCCAGGTTGGAGATTATTCTTCGATGGAGCGGTGAATCACCAGGGTAAAGGTGTTGGAGCAGTCCTGGTCTCAGAATCTGGTCAGCACTATCCTATGGCGGCTAAGCTACGATTCAACTGCACAAACAACATGGCTGAGTATGAAGCTTGCATTCTCGGTTTGAAAATGGCCGTTGACATGAATGTTTACGAGTTACTGGTTATTGGAGATTCAGACCTCTTGATTCATCAGGTTCAAGGAGAATGGGCTGTGAAGAACCCGAAGATTGTACCTTACGTACAATATGTGCAAAATTTGTGTAAAAGGTTTCGCAAGATCGAGTTCAGACATACTCCCAGAATAGAGAATGAATTAGCTGATGCTCTTGCCACCATCGCTTCAATGATCAAACATCCAGATACTGATTACATCGACCCGTTGGATATAGACTTGAAGGAACATCCAGTCCATTGTTCACATGTTGAATCAGAACCAGATGGTTTGCCTTGGTATTTCGACATAAAGAGGTACTTGGAGTCTGGGACATATCCAGAAGATGCCACATCTAATCAAAAGAAGTCAATACGTCGTATGGCTCTCAATTTCTTTTTGAATGGATAAGTCCTTTACAGGAGGACTCCAGATTTGGGTCTTTTGAGATGCGTGGATGCTGTTGAAGCTGTAAGGCTTATTGAACAGATACATGCTGGAGTTTGTGGTACACATATGAACGGGCTTACCTTGGCAAGAAAAGTCCTTCGAGCCGGTTATTTCTGGATTACTATGGAGAACGACTGTTGCAAATTCGTGCAAAAATGCCATAAATGTCAAGTGCACGGCGATTTGATACGGGTGCCACCACACGAACTTAATGCTATGAGTTCACCTTGGCCATTTGTAGCTTGGGGAATGGATGTCATGGGTCCTATAGAGCCAGCCGCTTCTAATGGACACAGATTCATTTTGGTTGCCATTGATTATTTCACCAAGTGGGTGGAAGCAGCCTCTCACAAGTCGGTAACCAAGAAAGTGGTGGCCGATTTTGTCCGCAACAATTTGATATGCCGATTTGGAGTTCCAGAATCCATCATCACTGATAACGGTGCAAATCTCAATAGTCATCTGATGAAAGAGATATGTGAATAATCTAAGATTATTCACCGAAGGTCAACTGCTTATCGCCCTCAAATGAACGGAGCTGTAGAGGCCGCCAACAAGAATATCAAGAAGATTTTGAGGAAAATGATTGACAAACAGCGAGGTTGGCATGAAATGTTGCCATATGCTCTACTAGGTTATCGAACAACGGTCAGAACATCGACCGGGGCTACTCCATACTTGCTAGTATATGGAACGGAAGCAGTCGTGCCTGTTGAAGTCGAGATACCGTTTGAGGATCATCCAAGAAGCTGAGCTAAGTAATGCTGAGTGGGTTAGCAAGCGGATTGATCAGTTAGCTTTGATTGATGAGAAGAGGATGGTCGCTGTTTGCCATGGCCAATTGTATAGACAGAGAATGACTCGCGCTTTTCACAAAAGAGTAAGAGCCAGAAATTTTGAAGTTGGTCAGTTGGTTCTTAAGCGTATTTTTCCTCATCAAGACGAATACAAAGGAAAGTTCGCACCAAACTGGCAAGGTCCTTACATGGTTCGCAAAGTACTATCTAGAGGTGCTTTAGTCTTGTCAGAGATGGATGGCGCTGTATGGCCCAAGCCTATCAACTCAGATGTTGTCAAGAGATACTACGCGTGAAGTTCGTTTTGCATTTTCTATCATTTACTTGTAATCTTCTGTTTGCTTGTATTGGTTCGAATTTGAACTCTTATCCCTCTTGTAACGAACTACGTCTGACCTGAATTCTCGAGAACGAGATACGTAGGCGGCCTATGTCGGCTTCGGTCACCCCATTTACCCCCTTAATTATTTCTTTGTATCTGAACTACGTGCGACCTGAATTCTCAAGAATGAGATACGTAGGCGGCCTTTGTCGGCCTCGGTCGGTTTCTTTGTAAAATTTATTCTGGTTAACCTTTAAGGGGAACTACGTTTGACCTGATTCCTGCCTCAACGGGATACGTAGACGCCACAAGGGCTCGGTCATATATCTCGTAGGATTTCTATTCCCCTTTACAGTAGAACAGGGACAGAATTTTTTGAGAGGTACTCAAAAAATTCTCCAGAAGAAGTCTCCTCATCAGCAAGTCAGACAAAAGACATTTCGAATTTGCGACTGGGACAGAATTTTGAGAAGATCTCAAAAATTCCGCAATTTGTTCGGTTACAATGGAAAGATGAGCAAGATACTAAACTGGGACAGAAATTTTGAGGATGGCCTCAAAATTTTGTCATGGGTCTTCCCTACAAGTCCGGAATGCCTCTGAAATTCATTCGACAAGCGTCGGACTCAAAAGAGCTCGTTAAGCCTGACATGACATGACTTGGCAGTGACTTTTTCAAGATACTATTTCTTAAAAAATTTCTGGTTTCTCTTAAAAATTTCCCTTTTATATTTCATCTGTTTTGGCATAAGATATTTTCTTATCTATCAAGAGTCAGGAAATCGGGAAATCAACCGGAGACATCAAGACAAGGAGCAAACAACCGAAGGGATCGACACAGATCAGTATGTTTAAAACTGATAATTTTTCTGTGGATGCAGGTTTATAGCTTCGCTTCGAAATCGGCCGAATTCTTCCAACTGATGAATATGGAGAAGGAGAAAACTATCTCCAAAACCAGTGATTTTATTGAAAGCAGGAATATCGTTTGCGTCAGGATGCTTATGAATGTGTTTGTTTATTTCAAACCATTCTCAACAATGGGAAATTTACAAAGTATCCAGTCAGATTCAAAGGTGAATCAAACGGGAATCTCAGCGAAGATTTCGCGATTTCTATAGAAGGCGCTATTTGCATTGAGTTTTCAAAACAAGATGATTATTGTCGATCAAGACCATGCATTACCTCAGAAGAGACGGTTATGCAATTATTATTTTATCATTATCGATCAAGTCAATATATTATTTGGAGATCGTCTTACCGTTACTATTCACGGGGGCGATATAAATATTCATGCATCGCGGAATTTATACACTGAAGAATCATGCATCGCGGAGTCATGCATAACGGAATCATGCATAGCGGAATCATGCATAGCGGAATCATGCATCGCGGAAATCATGCATAGCGAAAATCATGCATCGCGGAAATTATGCATCGCGAGTCATTAATTATGCACGACGAGAAGATTTCATGCCTCGTCGAAATTTATGCATCGCGAGAAGACTTCATACCTCGCTGGAATTTATACATCGCGAGAAGGATTTATGCCTCGCTGGAATTCATGCATAGCGAAAATCATGCATAGCGGAAATCATGCATCGCGAGTCATTAATTATGCACGACGAGAAGATTTCATGCCTCGTCGAAATTTATGCATCGCGATAAGACTTCATACCTCGCTGAAATTTATACATCGCGAGAAGGATTTATGCCTCGCTGGAATTCATGCATAGCAAAAATCATGCATCGCAGAAATCATGCATCGCGAGTCATTAATTATGCACGACGAAAAGATTTCATGCCTCGTCAAAATTTATGCATCGCTGGAATTTATACATCACGAGAAGAATTTATGCCTCGCTGGAATTCATGCATAGCGAAAATCATGCATCGCAGAAATCATGCATCGCGAGTCATTAATTATGCACGACGAGAAGATTTCATGCCTTATCAAAAGTTATGCATCGCGAGAAGACTTCATACCTCGCTGAAATTTATACATCGCAAGAAGACTTCATACCTCGCTGGAATTTATGCATCACAAGAAGAATTCATGCCTCGTTTGAAAATCATGCATCGCGGAAATCATGCATCGCGAATCATTGATTATGCACGACGGGAAGATTTCATGCCTCGTCAAAATTTATGCACGACGAGAAGAATTCATGCCTCGTCAAAATTTGCACATCGCGAGAAGATTTTATTCCTCGGTGAAAGTTATGCATCGCGAGAAGATTCATATCTCGCGGGAATTTACGTATTGCGGGAAGATATTTATGCCCCGCAAGTGGACGCACACGGATAAAGAAAGAGCAATATTTATCCATCGGCCTCAACCGCATTCCTTAATTTGATAAAAGAAAACATCAAGAAGAGCATCGAAGATAGCCACAAAAGAGACATCAATATCGCATCAACATTTATTTATTTATTTTAGCATCAAATGAAGAGTACACTGAAGATTTTATTTACAAAGCACAAGGCATAAGCTTTATTATCCAGATGTCAGACCGATCGAGTCAACGTCAAATATTGAGGAGAACAAGGAATTGTCGACATGGTAAAAAGACACTGTCTCCCATCCTAATTGCATTTTTTTAAGCTGACGAGTTTTATCTTAGTTTTTGTCGAGAGCATCCAGAAGGATGAATTCTCCAAAAAAAAAAAACCACAGGTGCGGACGATATAAAAAAGAATGCAGCACAACGTGGAACTTTTTCTTAGCAGCGAAGTGGGACACAGTCCAAAGAGGAATGTCAAACTCTTAGGAAGCGAGCAGAGGAGCGACTTCCACCACAATCGAACCACCCTCTCGAAGCATGCGGGTTTTTCTTTAGTTCTGTCAGTTTCCGTCTCGCGTCCGGAAGTTTTGTTTTATCGGGGGCAAGTTTCCAATCTGAGTGACAATGCGCCAAGAGCTTTGGAAATTATGTCCGTGTAAGTTCTTACCTATGTATGTGAAGAGCTCCACATTCATGGTTAAGAGGTTACAAGCCTCTTTTGCATACTCGTTTAATTTGTCACTTGTCCAGAACCGAAGGTTATCTTGCATAATAGATTTCCTTTTCCACCGACTGAGTCGAACTACACACAGCCTGATTCCAAAGGTTTAGGGATATGTAGGCGGATTCAATGTTGAAACTCGGCTGTATCCCAATATTCGCTCTCGAATTCTATTCTCGAGCATTTCGGCACCTTCATAATTCGGTGTCGAGTGGCTTTTGATTCTCCCAAAATCATGCGATAAATCAAGCTTATCGAACTACAAGTGGCCTGAATTCTCATATAGCCTGAGATATGTAGGAAACCTCTTTCAAGGGTTCGGCCATAGTTCCTAAACCCTTTGTCGAATCCTTCCTTTAAAACGAATGAGGTTGGTCAAAATTGGTTTGGTCAATTTCATTTTCCTCGAATTGCTTGCATCAACCCGAGTAAAATGAGGGACAGTTGTTGACACCCAATTTTTGACCCACGTTGGTATAAATTAATTATCGAGCTTCGTGAGTTTTTCAAATTATTTAAGTTAATTAGTTTTATAAATCTTGCGAAAATTAAAAAAAAAATAGTAAAAAAAAAAAAAAATATATATATATATATATATATTATATATATATTACAATATATGTATATGTACATGTATGTATTATCTTAATTTAGAAGGTATTCTATTAAACTAGTTTACTTTAAATCACGACTATATTTTGAATCATTATTTTATAATTTAAATAGTTGTGTTACCAAATAAGTAAGCTCGTCAACAAATTTATACCAAATTCATTTTTAAATCAATTGGCTATTATTTTAAATTGGACTCTTTTTTCCATTTAATTTGGAAGAGCCAAATTTGGGCCCCTCACCAAATCAATTCAAACCCAACAGCCCATTTACCTTTTGTTTATTTTCATCCCACCCCATTCCCTCTTCCCAATCCCTAAATCGACCCAACCCAATAAAAACCCTCAACCCAGCCCATACCCGCTCCGACCCGGCCCTCTCCCCTCTTTCTCCTTCCCCCTTCCCCTACGCCATTCCCAGAACAGTTCCCTCCCAGAAAACGCAGAAAACGCAGAAAAAGCAAACCCCACAAAAATGGAAACGCCAACTTCCTAGACGCGACCCCTTCCCTGCGTCCCCCTCACGCACAGCCTCCCCTCTCTTACCCCTCTCCCGCATCTCCCTCACGCGTCTCCCTCACCCTCATCCTCTCTCCCACGCGGTTGCGCAACGGCTCTTTGGAGTCGTTCCTCTTTCTGCAAATCGTACGACCTACAGTGGAGCAGTAGCCAGACTCGTCCCACCAGCCTGGAATCCGTCCTTATGGTGCAGATTTGCGCCACGACACTCGCAAGGACGGTGAAATAATCTCGTCCCTCCACCTCTCTTCCCGCTCGAATCGTCCTTCCGGATAAGGGAGGGAATTCGAATTTCGAACTCGAAATGGGCCGAACCCACCTGCCAGGCCCCTCCCTCGAAAACCCTAGGGATTTTTCTATATAAACCCCCATTCTCGTCAGTTTGGGGGTTGGATTTTTTTTTGAAATTTCTGGAGAAAAGCCTTTCGTTGGCTGTTATTGTTCTTTGGCTGAAACCTCTACCTGTTACAATATACCAAGGATAATTGAAATTTAAGGTGAAGAAGGGAGAATCCTATAAAGAATTCACGCCTTTCCCTTGGTAGTAGTCTTCCCGGTTCCGCAAAGGCACCAACAGAGAGTTTCTCATAGTGGTTCGAACGAGACGAAAAGTTTCCGTTAAGTGTTGGCGTGACATTCTTATTCCAGCGTGCGAAGCTGAGGTTGGTTTCGGGTTGTTTGGAGGCTCGTCGCTCCCCTGCTCACCCGTCCCTGTTCCGCTGCTCATCACCAGGTAACACCTTCTATTTCTTTACGTAGTTCTTTTCTGCTCTTGGTGTCGACTGGATGGTTTGAGGGTGAAGAATTTCTGTTGTATGCCCTTGGCCTGTTCGTTGTTGTTCCTCACTGGTATGCCTGCTGGAATTTGTTGACTGTTTGAATTACACAATATAGCTCATGGGTTCTTGTCTGAATTATTTGAATGAATAGGTCGTTTGGTTATAGTTTGAGGTCCGCATACTTTAACGAAGATGGTTCTGCGTTTTTCTTCTTCTTATTGAGCATCTTTTTCTTCTCTTTCTTTTTTTTTACCTTATGGAGTTGTATTTGAAGTGATTCTGAACTTTCGATGTCTCATCCTTCATTCTTTCACCCCAAGTTGAAAGAATGAACCGAGATGTCAAAATTTGAGATTTGGCCTGTGGCGTTTTGATTGTTCGAAGCCCGTGTTACACTTGTGGCTCGTCTTGATGATTTTGTGGTTCAAAGACGATTCAATTTTGACTCCTAGCAAAATACGTCGTTGATTTGAGGTTGGGTTCATGGTTTAGTTCTGTCTCGAAAGTTTTCGACTTTATAAAGTTGATCTTTATCCATTTTATTTTGGCTTTAAATGCGTATTTGTTCGTCTGAATATTTATGTCAAACTTTACTGTTGTGTCTTGTGTTTTCTGGGTCTGCTCTCTTCTTTGCTCAATGTTAGAGGAATGCTAGAGTAGATAAAAAGAAAACCGGTCTCTTTGTTCCCGTATCCAGATTTTAGTAAAATAGGGGCATGCTCTTGTTGATTTATCCATCATTATGTCTACATGCATATTAGTAGTGTGGGTGTCATCATTTGAGCATGTATTGTCTTCTAAATTTAGTGTCATTCATTTGGTAGTCTGATCCACTGCATTTTCCTCTACAGATAATGGTCTTCTCGGTCACTTTTCGTCCAAGTAAATAGGCCTAAGTCTTTTCGTGTGGTCACTGTTAGTTCAATGGTTTGTATATCGCTGTTCTCGAATGTTGTATTAGCTCATATGAAGGTTGTGGCTTGCTCTCTGTTGCATATATTATAGTTGTGGTTAGGAAATTTCTGCTCTTGGTCTTTTAAAAGATCAATCGCTTCTAATACCAATATGTGACATCTAAGTTTCCATTTCTTTGCATATTTCGTTACGAATTTAGCTGATAATCTAACCAATTCAATGTCATATGGTCACTTACTAAAGCATTAAATGGCGTGACTAGAGTTGTTAGGTTTATTAGGATTTGTCTCTCCAGTAGTCACCTATGTATTAGGCTGAACCATGTTGTGGTAATTATTGGGAATGTTGTCTTGATTTATCTCGCATTTATCTTAGTTTCATTATATGAGATACTAATAATTGTTCCTCTCTTTGTGCATGCAAAATTGCTTGAGTTTGTTATAAACTCTTCTCCTCTACATTTTGGGAGAGTCATGAAGACTCGGAACTTTATCGAGTCAATCCATCGAAACGAGCAAGTGTAGAAAGACGAGGGTCACGGAGATTGAAGAAAATCCAAGAATGGACTAGAAGATTTCCTTAGCTTCTTTTTACATATTTTGCATTGTATTTATTATTGTAATGGGCATAACCCCTCGTCGTTTCCCTTCCTTTACATTCTATTTTGTATGTTAGACTAGGACAGGTACGAAACAGAAATGGGTCGAAACCCAAAAAGCAGGTGGGTCCAACATTCGGTCAAGGCGAACAGAACCGAAGTTGGACCCAAATCTCTCTCTCTCTCTCTCTCCTTATTACTTGCTTATGTGCGTTTGTTTAAAGCATCGTTAGTGTTAGGACTAGAAAACTCCAAATCCCCTTCGAAACGCTTTTCTCTTTTATCTAGCTTAAAACTAAGCCTTGAAAGTGATAAATGTTTCAATTCGTAAATTTGTCTAAAACCCTCTTAAGTTCAAAAACTATATTCTACAAGTTCGTTTGAATTCAAAAGCTTCAACCTTAAATGAAATTGCAAGATAAACTAAATATTTCAAAACTTATAAAGTTTGCCTAGATATCTTAAGAAGTTCAAAATTCACAAGTCTTTAAAACTAAATAGTCAAATAAGTTAATCACCGGAAAACCGTAGTTAAGGGAGCGTCTTAGGTGCTTTTTCGAAACCTTCCTAAGACGCTAATAGGAATCCCGAACCCATTTAAATGTTTTCAACACAATTTTTCTGTTTAAATTATTTGAAAATAAGTTTTCTTAATTTTTCTCAAAATTAAGTGGCGACTCCTAAAAGTCGAAAATATCCTTTAAAATAAAACAGACTCTTTTCGAAAGATATTTTTCGATAAAACAAGTCCAAATCTCAGACTCATCATCTCTACAACCCTAATGTCTATTTAAACCTTGATTAGCATCCGACCTTGGGTAGTTTACACGATAACCTCCTGCTTGGTTTGCTAGAAATTTCACTTCGTAGTTGAACATTGCTTTAAAGTTTGCCTCATCGGGGTTTACACACCCAACACCCACAACATTTACACTTCTAGCACCAACACCCATGGAATTTTTGGGAGAAATGTCAAGTTGGGTCAGCATCTTTGCCATGTTTTGGTCTCACTCTTGATATTTATCAAGTTGTTTCATTGTCAATTTGTAAGTAAGGGGAGAAACTTGATCATCAGGAGTATACTATGCTCGGTTAATCTTGTTCATGCCATCTAGAAGTTAGACTTCAATCACTTATGACTGGTTGACAATCCATATACTTGAAGCTTTGAATGTTCTCCTTGAGCGTCATTATCTTTGAAGGAGGGAAAAATCACACTTGTAATGCGGTTATAAGTTCTTCCCACCAAGTGATAAAATATCTTGGCAACTCAGCATACCACTTGCAAGCTTCTTCTATTGGAGAAAATGTGAACAACCTTAGTCGAACCGATTCTTCAGAGATATTTTTGAAGGAGAACGGTCGACAAACATAAATAAAATCTATGATGTGCTCATGAGTGTCTTGATGAGTCATCCCACTAAACAAACCCTTAAGTCTGAGGAGTTGCAACATGGTGCTTGTGATGTGAAACACCGCATTTCCTTCGGTTGGAAGGAGACAAATGTCTCCAACATCACCCAATTTGACTAGGTCGTTGATGTTCAGGTCATTTAGATGGCCAACATCATCTTGGTTCCCCCACTTGGCTACAGTTACTACCATTAATGCTCATTTCCTCGAGTTTCAACAGGAACATAAAAACAAAACAAAAAGTAAGTAGATTCAACTATAACTAACACGAACACAATTCAACACCAAAGGAATTCCAAACAACACCACTCCCCGGCAAGGTGACATTTTGATTTAACGTTTCAAGCAAGCCTCATCGAATTCTAGGTGTTCAACGATCATTAATCACTATGAACTTAACTAAATGAGTTGGAGTAGTATCCAATAGGAAGTGGTACATGTTTCAGATTAATTTGGGAAGTATAAATGTGGTTAAATCAGCCATAGGATTAGAAATTATCGGATAATAACATCATTCAAACCAGGGGTTGACCCGAATGTCAAGTGACGGTTTTAGTTTTGATTATCAAGTACAAACAACAGTCACAACTATACAAGTTAAGAATAATGAGATGGTTTCTCAGGATGTGATTGATTTTATGCTAATATAGACATATAGATAACTACAATTATTAGTGAATAGCTAGATATTAGTTAGTAAGCTAGGATATAATGGAGGTAAATTTTCTCTAAAACAGTATACCCTAAATCAAGTTGATTTTTCTCGACCATCAACGACATGCAAAATAATAGAAGCACACAACTTAGCCCATTCACTCTCTCGAGCTGAATTTTTGGTAAAGGGTTTAGATGAACTCTCTCAAGATGAGCCTAGGTCAAGCCAATACCAACAAATCATCAATCAAAAACCTATGTTCTAAAACCCCTCGCTCTCGCAAGTTAAGAACACAAAGGCAGAACTGCATTTTCAACTACATTTCTTAAATTAAGACACAATTAATGATCAAACTAACTTTTAAATTGAAGTTAAGGTAACAATAAGCAATACCCATAAGTTAAATTAGCCCGTAATCACATAATACTTCATGAATTGTGGTTTTATCTAGGAATTATAAAAAGGCAAATACAATTGCCAAATTGAGTTTTCATCCACTGGGTAAGTGTGATTTCATATTTAAAATGTTCTGAATTGATGAATCTCAAAGACCCACTTCCAATTTCTCAAGATGCTCAAACATAAAAATAGATTGTTCTAGAGATTGTTTAATACTAAACCAGAGGGTCAAAAAGACATTTTAAGTTGCCAAAAAAAATATATGAAACCTCATTCGGTGAAGTAAATTGGCTTCTTCAAACCACTTAGGGAGTCACGCTTTAGTATCTTAAGTCGCCCTTATGCCTTTGCATTCAGCATCCTCAAGGTCTGTAACTTTGGGCAATCTATCTTGGCTTCGCGAAATCAGTCGGTTATTTGCGGACTACTCCTTTTCATGTGGACTTGGTTCTTTCCTTCAGGTCTTGACACATTGGAACTATAGGTTGTCTGGTAAGCCACTCGATGACATGGCAAGTGGTCTTGGCGATCCTCAGGATCGCCCATCTTAATTTCATCATCATCTTTTGTTCCTTTTTACCTGTTAGCATCCTTTATTTGTTCCTCAATCCATATTACTGAAAATACAGGATTTAACATCAGTTATTGGCCCAAAATAATAATATGAGGACACTAAATCTATATTTAAAAAACCCTTAAATGCGTCAGAATCATGGGCTTTTCATGCACTTTTTTCCACTATGATCAAAATCGGATAGATCTTATCGATAAACTCTTGAGGATTTATATTTTAGAACCATGAAACTATAGATGATTTATGCTTATGGAGTCCCTTACTATTGAAGCCGACAAATTCACATTTGAGCTTATTGGAAGCACAACCTCCCTATTGGCTTGTGATTAACCTCTCAAGTACACCTTATCCAATTCAAGGTGTTAACGATTGTTAACTGGTATAAAATCAAACTAATGATTTGGGTCAAACCCTTAAGGAGTTGTATGTGTTAAAATTGAGTTATGAATGCAAACATGGTCTGTAACGACCTGTTTTGTCGTTTTGAGCAGCAGATTTTATTTTTGGAAAATTGGTTGAGACGACGGACACCACGACGGACCGTCATGGGCACGACGGACCGTCGCAGGGTCTCGTTTCAAAACTCTTAGAAATTCTGATATTGGGTACTGAAAATCGACTCTCTGAACTTCGTAACGGAATGGCAGGACGGACCGTCATAGGTGTGACGGACCGTCACAGATTCTTTGATGGAAATTGAGTCTCTGAACCTTGCGACGACCTGCACGACGGACCGTCGCAGGCACGATGGGCCGTCACAGGTTGCGTAATCCCAGTCTGGGTCGGATTTCTTTACACGTTTTAAGGGACGTTTTAGACTATTTCTACCTTAATTATAAAGTTAGGGGGTTAAGGTTAATAAGTCTAATTACTTGGGGGTTACAAGAGGTAACATTAAGCTAATTGGTGGGTTATTATTGCCATCTTTTATTCTTAATTACATGCTAATTAGGGTAAAAGAAAGAGGGTTTGAATAAAGAAAATAGAAAGAACAAAGAGAGAGAGAGAGGATTTAACGAGAGAGGAGAAACGAAGAGGAAAACACAAAGCTTGGGAATTTGCTTGCTTGATCACTAATCTTCGGTGGAGGTAGGTTATGGTTTTCATACTATTCGTAGTAAACTCTTAATAGGGAATGATATGTATTGATAGTATTGTAAACCCTGCTACGTGCTTAATTGTATGCTTGCATGAATGTGAATATATAATTGTGATTTTATAATCATGATGAAGTTATTGAATCCCAAATCTTGCAAAACCCTAATCTCTTTATTAATGATAATGCCTTGGTATGAAAGAAAAGGCTTGATGAACTAAAGTAATGAGAATGATGATGCCTTGTTATAAGAGAAGGCTTGATGAATTGATAGAATGAGATTAGGGGATCGGAGTGTCACGTTCCGACACATAGAATTAAGGGATCGGGTATCACGAACTGACACGTAGTATTAGGGGGACCGGGTGTCACGAACCGACACGTAGATTTAGGGGATCGGGTGTCACGAACCGACACGTAGATTTAGGGAACCGGGTGTCACGAACCGACACGTACATTTAGGGGATCGGGTGTCACGAACCGACACGTAGATTTAGGGGATCGGGTGTGACGAACCGACACGTAGATTTAGGGGATCGGAGTGTCACGTACTGACACATAGTAGTAGGGGATCGGAGTGTCACGTACCGACACAAGAGGATTAAGGAATATGAGGGAGCGGAGTGTCACGTACCGACACAAGAGAAATAAAGGTAATGAATCTTGAAAGATGTTTATATACTCAATCTAATGAACTAATTCCCAAATGAGTATGGTATTGAGGCTTGAGTCCTCATGTGTGAACTTGACGGTAATTGTTAATGATATAGTACTTGTTGTTGCTACATGTTGAGTATCATAGTTGATTTTATTATATTACTTGATATATATTGTCTTCTATTTCGAGTTGGCCGATGATATCTACTCAGTACTCGTGTTTCGTACTGACCCCTACTTTTATGTTTTCTTCTTTGTATTTGTGGAGTGCAGCAAACGTGACGTCGTCTTCGACTCAACAGTAATTCAAGCTAGTCTTTACTACATCGGAAATTCAGGGTGAGCTAATGCTTCTAGCTTGGACTGGATCTTCTTCTTCAAGTCTTGATGCCTTGAACTTCCGGCATGGACTAGCTTCTTATGTATTTTTAGCTTCTTAGACATATTTAGTTAGTAATTTGATCATAGATGTTCTTGTGATGATGACTTCCAGATTTTGGGGAATAATAGTTATTGAGTTTGTTTTTATTAATGAATTTAAGTCTTCGCAACATTTTCTGTTGATATATGTTGAAATGATAAGGGTTAGATTGGTTGGTTCGCTCACATAGGAGGGTAAATGTGGGTGCCAGTCGCAGCTTGGTTTTTGGGTCGTGACAAACTTGGTATCAGAGCATTAGGTTCGTTGGTCTCATCACACAAAAACGAGTCTAGTAGAGTCTTAAGGAACGGTAGGGGGACGCCATTACTTTTCTTTGGGAGGCTATAAGACTTTAGGAAAATTCCATTCTTTCTTTCTTTCTTTCGTGCTACTACTTGAATCCAATTGGTATCTAGGTGATACATATTGGTATCTGACCATCTTCACTCTATTTCGCAGATGGTTAGAACTAGAGCAACGACTGCGCCAACACCAACACCGGCAAGACAAGAAACGTCTGAGCCAGCCACTGGGGCTGTGGCTCGAGGAAGAGCAGTGGCAAGAGGCCGTGGTAGAGGTCGTGGGAGGACGTCCTCTAGAGGAAGAGGACAAGTACCTAGCCCATCTGATGCTAGGGCGGTGACTCCTCCACCGACTGAGGAAGTAGTAAGAGAGGGTGAGGATGGGGAGAATGAACAAGTGCAGAATGAGGAAATGCCACCCCAACCTACCCCAGAGATGATTAATCAGGTTTTGGCTTATTTTAGCGGGTTGTCTGATCAGGGTCAGGCACCTCCAGTGTTTTCTACACCAACACCTCCGGTTTCAGAGGTACAACATGCAGCCACTATGGCTCCTCGTATAGATGCCTCATTGGACATAGGCACGTTTCCACGTCTGACTACTGGGCCTATAATGACAAATGATCAGCATGAACTTTTCAGTAAGTTCTTGAAATTGAAACCTCCAATCTTCAAGGGTGCTGAATCTGAGGATACTTACAATTTTCTGGTTGACTGTCATGAGCTACTACACAAGATGGGTATAGTAGAACGGTTTGGGTGTTGAGTTCGTGAGTTATCAGTTTCAAGGGAACGCAAAAATGTGGTTGCGGTCACATGTTGAGTGTCAACCAACAGAGGCACCATTGTTATGCTTTCCCTGGGAGATCGGAGGCGGAGACATCTGATGCTGTCATCACAGGTAATCTTCTGGTTTGTGATTGCATGGCTTCTGTATTGTTTGATCCTGGATCCACATTTTCTTATGTATCTTCCTCATTTGCTAATGGTCTAAATTTACATTGTGAATTACTTGATATGCCTATTCGTGTTTCTACTCCGGTGGGTGAGTCTGTGGTAGTTAAAAAGGTATATAGGTCTTGTTGGGTGAACTTTGTAGGGATCAACACTTATCTAGATTTGGTTATCTTGGAAATGGTTGATTTTGATGTAATTCTGGGTATGACATGGCTTTCTCCGCAATTTGCGATCTTGGATTGTAATGCTAAAACGGTGACATTAGCCAAGCCTGGGACAGATCCGTTAGTGTGGGAGGGTAACTACACTTCCAATCCGGTGCGTATCATCTCCTTTCTTCGTGCTAAGAAAATGGTTAGTAAAGGGTGTTTAGCTTTCTTGGCACATCTCAAGGATGACACTACCCAAGTACCCTCGATTGAGTCAGTTTCGGTAGTCCGTGATTTTTTGGATGTGTTCCCTACAGATCTTCCTGGTATGCCACCGGATAGGGATATTGACTTCTGCATCGATCTTGAACCGGGCACTCGCCCCATTTCTATACCCCCTTATAGAATTGCTTCCGCTGAATTAAGAGAATTAAAGGCTCAACTTCAAGAGTTGTTGAGCAAAGGCTTCATTAGACCAAGTGCATCTCCTTGGGGTGCTCCGGTTTTGTTTGTGAAGAAGAAGGATGGGAGTTTTCGGATGTGCATAGACTACCGGCAGTTGAACAAGGTAACTATTAAGAACAAGTATCCTCTTCCTCGCATTGATGACTTGTTCGATCAACTACAAGGTGCTTGTGTCTTCTCTAAGATTGACTTGAGATCCGGTTATCATAAATTGAAAATACGGGCAACGGATTTGCCAAAGACTGCTTTTAGAACCAGGTATGGGCATTACGAATTCGTAGTGATGTCTTTTGGTCTTACGAATGCCCCTGCTGCGTTCATGAGTTTGATGAACGGGATTTTTAAGACATATTTGGATCTCTTTGTGATCGTATTTATTGATGATATACTGATATACTCTAAAAGTAAGGAGGAACATGAGGAGCATTTGAGAAGGGTATTTGAAATGTTGAGGGAGAAAAAGCTTTATGCCAAGTTCTCTAAGTGTGAGTTTTGGCTAGATGCAGTGTCCTTATTGGGGCACGTGGTTTCTAAGGATGGAATGATGGTGGATCCTTCTAAGATTGAGACGGTGAAGAATTGGGAAAGACCTACTAATGTGTCAGAAATAAGGAGCTTTGTTGGGTTAGCTAGCTACTACCGCCGATTCGTCAAGGGATTCTCTTCTATTGCTTCCCAATTGACGAACTTGACTAAGCAGAACGTTCCATTTGTATGGTCGGATGAGTGTGAGGAAAGCTTTCAGAAGCTCAAGACTTTGTTTACTACCGCACCTATCCTTACCTTGCCAGTGGAAGGTAAGAATTTCATTGTCTATTGTGATGCATCCTATTCGGGTTTGGTGCAGTGCTAATGCAAGAGAAGAATGTGATTGCTTATGCTTCAAGACAATTGAAAGTGCATGAACGTAACTATCCAACTCATGACTTGGAATTGGCCGCGGTAGTGTTTGCATTAAAGCAATGGAGGCATTATTTATATGGTGTTAAGTGTGAAGTTTATACGGATCATCGTAGCCTACAGTATGTCTTTACTAAGAAAGATTTGAACTTGAGACAGAGGAGATGGATGGAACTACTGAAGGACTACGACATCACTATTTTGTATCATCCGGGGAAGGCGAATGTTTTGGCGGATGCTTTAAGTAGAAAGGCGGGAAGCATGGGAAGTCTAGCTCACTTGCAAGTTTCTAGACGCCCATTGGATAGAGAGGTTCAGATTCTGGCTAATGACCATATGAGGTTAGAAATAAATGAGAAGGGAGGATTTTTAGCTTGTGTGGAGGCAAGATCTTCCTTCCTTGACAAGATTAAGGGAAAGCAGTTTCATGATGAGAAATTGATCCGGATCCGAGATAAAGTGTTGCAAGGAGAGGCTAAAGAAGCAACAATTGATGAGGAAGGTGTTTTGAGGATTAAGGGAAGGGTATGTGTACCCCGCGTCGATGATTTGATCAACACTATTCTGACAGAGGCTCATAGTTCAAGGTATTCTATACATCCGGGTGCAACCAAGATGTACCGTGACCTAAAGCAACACTTTTTGTGGAGTAGAATGAAGCGTGATATTGTTGATTTTATTGCCAAGTGTCCAAACTGTCAACAAGTAAAGTATGAACACCAAAGGCCCGGAAGAACACTTCAGAGAATGCCCATTCCTGAATGGAAGTGGGAGAGAATTGCAATGGATTTTGTGGTTGGTCTTCCAAAGACAATGGGTAAATATGACTCTATTTGGGTAATTGTTGATAGGTTAACTAAGTCTGCTCATTTCATTCCGGTCAAGGTGACTTACAATGCAGAGAAGTTGGATAAAATCGATATCTCGGAGGTGGTTCGGTTGCATGGAGTCCCACTCTCCATTATATCATATAGAGGTACGCAGTTTACTTCTAGGTTTTGGAAAACATTGCATGCTGAATTGGGTACTAGGTTGGACCTTAGTACTGCATTTGACCCTCAGACCGATGGTCAGTCTGAGCGAACGATTCAAGTGTTGGAGGATATGCTTCATGCATGTGTGATAGTATTTGGTGGTCATTGGGATAACTTCTTACCCTTAGCGGAGTTTTCATACAATAATAGTTATCACTCAAGCATTGATATGGCTCCATTCGAAGCATTGTATGGTAGGAGATGTAGGTCTCCCATTGGGTGGTTTGATGCATTCGAGGTTAGACCTTGGGGTACTGACCTTTTGAGGGATTCGATGGAGAAAGTGAAATCTATTCAAGAAAAGCTTCTAGCGGCGCAAAGTAGGCAAAAATAATATGCAGATCGAAAGGTTAGAGACTTAGAGTTCATGGAAGGTGAACAAGTCTTGTTGAAGGTTTCGCCCATGAAAGGGGTGATGCGGTTTGGTAAAAGAGGTAAATTGGTCCCTTTGAAGTACTTAAGCGAGTAGGGGAGGTGGCTTACGAATTAGCCTTACCTCCAGGGCTGTCCGGAGTGCATCCGGTATTTTATGTGTCTATGTTGAAAAGATGCCATGGGGATGGAAACTACATTATCCGTTGGGATTCAGTTTTGCTTGATGAGAATTTGTCTTATGAGGAGGAGCCTGTTGCTATTTTAGATAGAGAAGTTCGCAAGTTGAGGTCAAGAGAGATTGCATCCATCAAGGTGCAATGGAAGAATCGACCGGTTGAAGAAGCTACTTGGGAGAAGGAGGTAGATATGCAAGAAAGATACCCACATCTGTTTAAAGATTCAGGTACTCCTTCTCGCCCTTGTTTTTCTTCTTGTGATCGTTCGAGGACGAACGATGGGTAAATTGGTATCTATTGTAACGACCTGTTTAGTCGTTTTGAGCAACAGATTTTATTTCTGGATAATTGGTTGAGACGACGGACCCCACGACGGACCGTCATGGGCACGACGGACCGTCGCAGGGTCTCGTTTCAAAACACTTAGAAATTCTGAAATTGGGTACTGAAAATCGACTCTCTGAACTTTGTAACGGAATGGCAGGACGGACCGTCACAGGTGTGACGGACCGTCACAGATTCTTTGATGGAAATTGAGTCTCTGAACCTTGCGACGATGTAACGACCTGTTTAGTCGTTTTGAGCAGCAGATTTAAATTCTGGAAAAACTGGCCAAGACCACGGGCACTGCGACGGACCGTCACAGGCACGACGGCCCGTCGAGGGGGCATCGTTTCAGCATACTTAGAATTCTGAAATTGGATACTGAAAATCGACTCTCTGTAAATTGTGACGGACCTGCAGGACGTGCCGTCACATCCACGACGAACCGTCGTGAGTTCCCGTTGTAAAACACTTCAACTTTTGAGAATTTGGTACAAGAAACGAGTTTCTGACCGTCAGGACGGAGGTGCAGGACGGACCGTCACTGGTGTGACGGGCCGTCACAGTTCACCTGGACTTTGGGAGGCTGCGACGACCATCGTGACGGACCGTCGCAGGCACGACGGCCCGTCACAGGTTGCGCAAATCCCAGGCAGAATAGGATTCCTCTACACGTTTTAAGGGTCGTTTTGGACTATTCTTTCCTTAATTATAAAGATTGAGGGTTAATATTAATAAGTCTAATTACTTGGGGGTTAAAAGAGGTAACCTTAAGTTAATTAGGTGGTTCTATTGTCCTCTTTTAGTCTTAATTATATGATAATTAGGGTAAAGGAAAGAGGGTTTGAACATAAGAAAACAGAAAGAACCAAGAGAAAGAAAGGAATCGATCGAGAGGCTGAGGAGAAAACAAAGCTTTGGGAATTCTTGCTTGATCACTAGTCTTCGGTGGAGGTAGGTTATGGTTTTTACGATATTCGTAGTGAACTCTTGATAGGGAATGATATGTATTGATGATATTGTAAACCTGTCTATATGCTTAATTGTATGCTTGCATGAATATGATTATGTGACTTTGATAAAACAAGCATGATGAAAACCTTTGAATCCCAAATCTTGAAAGAAACTTTAATCTTCTTATTAACGATAATGCCTTAGTATAAAAGAAGGCTTGATGAATTAAAGTAACGGGATTGATGATGCCTTGGTATAGAGAAGGCTTGATGAACGGATATAATGAGATTAGGGGATCAGAGTGTCACGTACCGACACATATAGGGGATCGGAGTGTCACGTTCCGACACATATAGGGGATCGGAGTGTCACGTTCCGACACATATAGGGGATCGGAGTGTCACGTACCGACACATAGTGGTAGGGGATCGGAGTGTCACGTACCGACACAAGAGGAAGAAAGATAATGAATCTTGAAAGATGATAAATATATTCAATCTAATGAACTTAATTCCCAAATGAGTATGGTATTGAGGCTTGAGCCCTCATGGATGAACTTGATAGTATTTATTGACGATTATAATACTTGTTGTTGCTACATGTTGAGTTTATAGTTGATTTATAATATTTCTTGATATATATTATCTTCTATTTTGAGTTGGCCGATGATATATACTCAGTACTTGTGGTTGTACTGACCCCCTACTTTTATGTTTCTTCTTTGTTATTTGTGTAATGCAGCAAACGTTCCGTCAACTTCAACTCAACAGTAGATCTAGCCAGTCTTCACTTCATCGGAAATTCAGGGTGAGCTAATGCGTCTAGCTTGGACTGGATCTTCTTCTTCAAGTCTCGATGCCTTGAACTTCCGGCATGGACTAGCTAGTATTTTGTTTTAGCTTCTTAGACAGTTTTAGTTTAGAAATTTGAGATAGATGTTCTTGTGATGATGACTTCCAGATTTTGGGGATAATAATAATAGTTTTGAATTGTTTTTATTTATGAGTTAAGTCTTCCGCATTTCTTTGTTTGATATTGTATTAAAATGTTAAGGTTTAGATGGGTTGGTTCGCTCACATAGGAGGGTAAATGTGGGTGCCAGTCGCGTCCCCGATTTGGGTCGTGACAGACGACCTGCACGATGGACCGTCGCAGGCACGACGGGCCGTCACAGGTTGCGTAGTCCCAGTCTGGGTCGGATTTCTTTACACGTTTTAAGGGACGTTTTAGACTATTTCTACCTTAATTATAAAGTTAGGGGGTTAAGGTTAATAAGTCTAATTACTTAGGGGTTAAAAGAGGTAACCTTAAGTTAAGTGGTGGGTTATTATTGCCATCTTTTATTCTTAATTACATGCTAATTAGGGTAAAAGAAAGAGGGTTTGAATAAAGAAAATAGAAAGAACAAAGAGAGAGAGAGGATTTAACGAGAGAGGAGAAACGAAGAGGAAAACACAAAGCTTGGGAATTTTCTTGCTTGATCACTAATCTTCGGTGGAGGTAGGTTATGGTTTTCATACTATTCGTAGTAAACTCTTAATAGGGAATGATATGTATTGATAGTATTGTAAACCCTGCTACGTGCTTAATTGTATGCTTGCATGAATGTGAATATATAATTGTGATTTTATAAGCATGATGAAGTTATTGAATCCTAAATCTTGCAAAACCCTAATCTCTTTATTAATGATAATGCCTTGGTATGAAAGAAAAGGCTTGATGAACTAAAGTAATGAGAATGATGATGCCTTGGTATAAGAGAAGGCTTGATGAATTGATAGAATGAGATTAGGGGATCGGAGTGTCATGTTCCAACACATAGAATTAAGGGATCGGGTGTCACGAACCGACACGAAGTATTAGGGGGACCGGGTGTCACGAACCGACACGTAGATTAAGGGGATCGGTGTCACGAACAGACACGTAGATTTAGGGGACCGGGTGTCACGAACCGACACGTAGATTTAGGGGATCGGGTGTCACGAACCGACACGTAGATTTAGGGGATCGGGTGTCACGAACCGACACGTAGATTTAGGGGATCGGAGTGTCACGTACCGACACATAGTAGTAGGGGATCGGAGTGTCACTTACCGACACAAGAGGATTAAGGAATATGAGGGAGCGGAGTGTCACGTACCGACACAAGAGAAATAAAGGTAATGAATCTTGAAATATGTTAATATACTCAATCTAATGAACATAATTCCCAAATGAGTATGGTATTGAGGCTTGAGTCCTCATGTGTGAACTTGACGGTAATTGTTAATGATATATACTTGTTGTTGCTACATGTTGAGTATCATAGTTGATTTTATAATATTACTTGATATATATTGTCTTCTATTTCGAGTTGGCCGATGATATCTACTCAGTACTCGTGTTTTGTACTGACCCCTACTTTTATGTTTTCTTCTTTGTATTTGTGGAGTGCAGCAAACGTGTCGTCGTCTTCGACTCAACAGTAATTCAAGCCAGTCTTTACTACATCGGAAATTCAGGGTGAGCTAATGCTTCTAGCTTGGACTGGATCTTCTTCTTCAAGTCTTGATGCCTTGAACTTCCGGCATGGACTAGCTTCTTATGTATTTTTAGCTTCTTAGACATTTTTAACTAGTAATTTGATCATAGATGTTCTTGTGATGATGACTTCCAGATTTTGGGGAATAACAGTTATTGAGTTTGTTTTTATTAATGAATTTAAGTTTTCCGCATTATTTTCTGTTGATATATGTTGAAATGATAAGGGTTAGATTGGTTGGTTCACTCACATAGGAGGGTAAATGTGGGTGCCAGTCGCGGCTCGGTTTTTGGGTCGTGACATGGTCTTAGCGGTTATAGGAATAAAAATTGTCGTAAATATACAAACAAATCAAAAGAGGTGACATCTAGTATCAAATAGGGGGATTGATTTGTGATTAAACGCTGAAACAAGAATGAAAACAGGGGGAAACAACAATATTAAGAGGAGTTTTCTATATGTGATCGTGTATAGGCTAATTAAACTATATGGCTAATTGGAATTTGACGATAATTTTCTGAAAATTGTGAATAGGCTGGACATTAAGTGAAATATCTTTTTCTTGAACAATTATTATTGTTCAAGGGATTTCTTTGGAACATGAACAAGCTTAACAAGGTAACCAGCCAACAACCTTAATGCAGCCACTCTCTAGAGCTAGATGACTTGATTTGGTTTTAGGATTTACTCTCTCGAGCTGAACTCATATCACCCAATACCTACAAACCATTAACCAAAAGCACTAGTTCTAAAACATCTCTCAAGCAAACAAAGAACTCAAAATTAGAATTGTATTTGCAACTACAATTCATAGATTAAAACTCAATTGATGATAAAACGCACATTAAGACAACAATTTTATAATTAAACAATAATACCCATAAGATCATTAGACAAATAAACATAATATCACACCCCTAGAATTGGGGTTTTAGCTACACATCATAAAAATAGAGAAAAAATTACCAAGTACATTAGCCATGCTCAGGGTAAAGGTTCTCATGTCTTTACAATGGTCCAAATTGAGTAAACTAAAAAAATCCATTTGCATATCTTCAAGTATGGACCTCAAAAACATCAAATTATACAATGGCACTCAAAAACTAAAAGAAAAAATCGAGTTTCTCCAAATAGGTCGGTGATCCTCCGCGTCAGATGTCCTCAGGGTTCTGTGACTTTAGGAGATGAAGGCGTCGGTGATTCGCTGAATGACCATTTCAATCACTTACTTAGTTTTTCTCCCCATGAATGGCATGCTGGACCTTTAGGTGAGCTAGAAAAACCACTTGGCGGTGCACCGAGTGCTTTTGGCGATCATCTAGATATCTTTTCTTCACTTTTTCATCTTGTTTGCTCTTTAGTGTCCTTGCGTTGCTCCTTAGCCTCAAGTGCTGCAAATCAACACTTAAACATCAATTTAGAACATAAATGAAGCATTTTAGGACACTAAAATTATCAAAACAAAGCCCTAAATGATTTGAAATATTTCACTCATCAACAACCCAACATAAACTTTTGCTTGTCCACAAGCAAAACATAAGATCAACCAGTTCAACAAGGATGTCTACAAATAATATTTCTCAAAGATTCATCAAAAATGCACACAATAAGGTTAAAACTACACATACAATGCTCAATTGTGCACTTAAATATTGAAATTATAACTTCTAATTATCAAGTGTACTCAAACTCACAATACTTTTTTCACATACAGGTTCAATCTGCACAAAGGTACTCAAATTCCCTTATAACAATGATAATTCCACAATAACAAAAAAATTCTCAAAAATTGGAAGTCCATGAATCAAATACAACTCTCACACTCAAAACAAGAATGAACACATGCATGAATCTACTAATAGGATTTCCCTTATTTTTCAATCTACATTGATTTCACCTCACTTAAGATCATAATGGTATTCTTAAGGCACGTAACAGGGCTGAGTGTAAAGGTATGGTTATTTAAGTTTATTAGCTTCTACATTCATGATGTATTACCTCAATAACACTCTTTCTCCATCTCTTTCCGTAGGACCCCGAAAATGAAATAGGATGCACTAGGGCTTCACCTGTGTTTTATGAGTAGATAACTTGTCTATTTAATGTTAAAATGATTTTTAGGTCAGTTTGGTTGTATTTGAGGTCAAACATCAAGGAACGACCAAGACGTTCGGAGACTAGTCATGTGTGCGCTAGTGTGTTCTTATATGTTTTGGTTGAAGTTAGTGTGTTGTTTGAGGTCTAAGTCATGAAAAGAAGACTTATATTAGTGAAATAGCGAGTTTAGGGATTTAACGACTATGTACAACTTCCCAAGGACCCACAAGGGACCCTTGAAGAGGACCACATCACTTAGACAAGAAGTTGTTTGCCAGCATGATTGATGGCTCATCAATGCATTGATGACCCGTCAATCTTGGCTGTCAATTGGGCCTGCAAGGCCTACAGCTTTTGGTCCTAACAAGAACCACAAACCCCACTGATAGGTCTTAGACCAGACCACGGTCCATGGTCTGGTGTGCGTCTAATGAACCCGAAACCTACAATTTTTTCGGCAAACTCAAGGGTGGGTTGGCAAAATCCACCCTTCGCTTTTAAATTTAAGGTCGGTTATTTTATGTTAATGTAAGTATTTTAAGAGTATTTATAATTTTGTTTTTTAATTTAGAATTCATTTATCACTTTTCCTAAAATGAAAACCCTTCCATCCCAAAAGTTATCCCTCTTAGGAATATTCGTCCCAGCATGACACTAAAATCTTTTATAGGGAAAATATAGACTCAATACTAGCAGCCCAACCAAAAGCACATATAATTAACATGAGTTACAACTCAAGGAGTTATTCACAACTCCATTTAAAATATAATCATGGCATTTACACATGGCAACTGAAAACATCAATTACCACATATAAGAGCTCAACATCACAACATGAGGAACTACCTTCGCAAAACAGCATGATCTCAACACAACATAAAGAGTCAATTATGACAAAAATTCTTTCAAAACACATTAACATGCTCAATACAATTTCATGAAGGCAACAGTACACCGAATACACACATAAGTGCAAATCAAGCAAAAGAGCATATTTCCATGAAAACTCATTTTAGCACAAACCTTTAACCATAATTATGCATATTTTTGCAAAACAAGTCAAATTCAAATTAAATCATTATTTTTATCATTAATACGAACAACTAACTTTAGTTAGGAAAAATATTAGGATAACGGGACTTCATGTCGGCCTCGGCCTCCCATGTTGATACCTCAACTAGGTGGTTTTTCAATAGAATTATTACAGAGGCCACCTCTTTGTTCCTCAACTTCTTTACTTGCTGATCAAGGATTTCCACCGGAACCTATTTATAGGAGAGGTTGTCATCCACACCTACACCTTTAATAGGAAGAATGGACTTGGGTCACCAATACACTTCTTAATCATGGAGACATAAAATACTGGGTGAATCAAAGCTAGCTCACTAGGTAATTTCAGCTCATAAGCGACCATGCCAACCCTTTGCAAAATTTCATAGGGACCAACATATCAAGGACTAAGTTTCCATTTCTTATCAGATCTCATCACCCCCTTTCATGGGTGAAGTTTTAAAATAAACTACTTGCTCTTCAAATTCAAGGTCTCTTCTTCTATTGTCGACATAAGATTTTTGCTGACTATAGATCTTCTTCAATCTATTACTTATCATATGAACTTTCTCCAAGGCCTCATAGATTAGAACGGGGCCAAAGAGTGAAGACTCTCCAACCTCAAACCACCCAACGGGAGACCTACATCTTCTACCATATAAAGCCTCAAAGGAGTCACGGATATACTCGAATGGTAACTATTGTTATAAGAGAACTCCACCAAAGGCAATTTTTCATCCCAAATTCCTTTGAAGTCAATAACACAAGCTCTAAGAATATCTTATAGGGTTTGAATATTACGCTCTGCTTGATCATCCGTTTGGCGATGAAAAGCGGTGCATAACTTTACTTGAATACCTAACCCTTTTTGGAAAGACCTCCATAATCGAAAAGTGAATTCAGCACCTCTCTCCAAAATGAGGGATAAAGGGATCCCATGAAGACTCTTAATCTCAATTTTATAGATTATTGCATACTCTTTCGCCAAATAAGTAGACTTAAAGTGGATAAAGTGAGAGGATTTCGTCAACTTATCCACAACCACCCATATTGAGTCATTTTTCCTTTGAGACCGAGGCAAACCCACTACGAAGTCCATAATAATGTCTTTACACATCCAAGTGGGAAATTGCATTTCTTGAAAGTAAGCCACCCAATTTTTGGTGCTCGGCTTTCACTTTAGGCAATTTGGACACTTAGCAACAAATTCCGCTATGTCCTTTTTAAGCCATCCCACCAAAATGCTTCTTTAAAGTCATGGTACATCTTAGTGGAAACTGGATGAATAGAATAACAGGAAACATGAGCTTCCTCAACAATCCTATTTCTCATATCATCAACATTGGCACACACAACCTCTCTTGGTACCTTCAACACCATCCCCCTCCCCCCGAAGGAGAATGACTCATTAAGCTTACAAGCACCGATTCCTTTTACGCCATCATTGATGGATCAAGGTGTTGCATAAACTTTACCTCAACCAGTAAAGATGATTTGGAGTCATGATGGACTATAAAGACATCATTAGGAGAATATTCCAACAAAACACCCAATCGAGCAAACCATGAGACACACTACCCATGGTCATACGACTTAGAGCATCCACAACCACATTGACCTTGCCGGGGTGGTTTAGAAAGCTCATATTGTAATGTTTCAAAAGTTACATCCACCTTTGTTGTCGAACATTCAACTAATTTTGAGTAAAAAAATATTGAAGAATCTTGTGGTCGGTATACACATCAACATGAACACCATATAAGGCTCACACCACGGCCGCTATCTCAAGATCATGAGTTGGGTAGTTCTTCTCGTGAACCTTGAGTTTACTCGAGGCATAAGCCATAACCTTACCATATTGCATAAGGAAACAACCTAAACCAATTTGGGAAGCATTTAATATAACACAAAACCCTTGGTACCCTCCGGTAAGGTCAACACCAGAGTGGACGTAAGCCTATGTTTCAACACGTGGAAGCTTTTTTCACAAACCTCCAACCACTCAAATTTCACATTATTTTGAGTCAAAGTTGTCAATGGAGATGCAATAGATGCAAACCATCGCCAAACCTTCTATAGTACCCGACTAGACCTAAGAAATTTCTTATATCGATAGGAGCCAATGGTCTAGGCCAATTCTTAACCGTTTTTTCCCTTCTCGAATCGACCTTTACACCCTCACTAGAGATGATATGACCAAGAAATGCAATCTCTCTCAACAAAAATTCACATTTCCTATACTTGGAAAAAAGTTTGTGTTCCTTAAGGACTTGTAATACCTCCCTCAAATGGTCCATATGCTTATCCTCACCCTTATAATATACCAAGATGTAATCAATGAAGACAATCATAAAAGAATGAAAGTAATTTCCAAAAACTCAATTCATTAGGTCCATAAAATCCACCGGGGCATTTATTAACCCTAATGACATAACTAGGAACTCATAGGGACCATACCTAGTTCGAAAAGACAATTTGGGGATATCTTCACCTCTCACCCTAAGTTGGTTTTAACCCAAACGCAAATTAATATTCGAAAAGTAACTCGCACCTTGGAGTTGATCAAATAGATTATTAATCCTAGGGAGAGGATATTTGTTCTTTATTATGACTATATTGAGCTGACACTAATCAATACACATCGTAAGGGACCTATCTTTCTTCTTCACAAACAATACCGAAGCACCCCATGGAGAAATACTAGGTCGAATAAAGCCTTTGTCGAGAAAATCATTGAGTTGAGCCTTCAAATCTTTTAATTCTGCCAGAGCCATCTCTAACGACCCACAAGTACACCCTAGAAGTTAGAGCATCCTTGAGTCTCCACAAGCAAATGAGACTTCAAGAAGTCTCACTAAAGCCACTCGTATCATTCATTGCATAATAAAACATTCTAAAATTATTAAGAAATTATAACTTTCTTCACACACAAGAACTCTTTCCATAACCAATACGCAAACGGAAGACTTTCATTAAAACATTACACATTTACAACATCTCATTGAACCATCTAAACTTTGGATTATACAATACTTCATAATAAGCCCATAAAAGATATAACATAAAGACTTACACATAAAGGAACATGTGGATATTGTCCTCGAATCGATGAGGACTCACATATACTTCTTTTTCAACCCTTAGAAACTTATCCGTCCTCCATGGAATATAAAGACTTACAATACCCTACACTTTAGTCAAAAAGGGAAAAAGGGGGTTTAGAACATTAGATGCACTAAGTATGGAAGCCATACAAAAACCATGGAAAACTAACATTTAGTAAATAATATGTTTTTCATGAACTTTGATTTAAATATCATACTATAAGAATAAGAAGAACATTTAACAGTTTAGAAACACATAAGATAAAATTTAAGCAATTTATCACATTTTAAGGAACGCTTTGCAGTGAACTAATTCACTATTACAGTGAATTACTACATTGTTACAGAGAAGTCTATCAATTTCACATATAACACTTTCTAGCATGTAATCTCCTCACTAAAATGTATCCTAAGACTCACTTAAGTAAGACAAAGCGAGACCGCCCATACACCCTTTCCAGGCACACCTAAATGATCCTTAAGACAACCTATAATGACATATACACACACATACAATACACCCAACGTATGAACATGAGATCCTCCCACCAAAGGTGATTCTAAGGTTCACTTGAGTGAGCTTTGAAGATACCGCCCATACAATCCTTCCACACACACTTAATAGATCATTTACACTACCTAGGATAAGATCATTCTCATTTAACACAATAGCATTCATAAAATATGACATTCTCCTCACAAAGGTTCCAAAAGACTTACTCAAGTAAATCAAGACGATAATGCCCATTATTGACCTCTTCAAGATTACCTAAGTAATCCTTAAGACTACCTAACTTTGTATCATCTCTATATAATCAACCAACTTACCTAACTAGAGTCATTCATAAGATTTATCTAGGTAAGATACGAAGTGACCATTCATATGCCCTTTTCACACCTTAACTAGACAACCCTTAATTACTCAAGATAAGTACTTATTCATTTAACATACTTTATTAACTTAAGTCATTACATTCCTTAGTTCATTTAAGACTCATTCATCACATTAAGACATTCAAGTAAGGGTCTTGGAGAAGAACTAGGGACTCTTACTAACATCTTCAATGCCTATTGTGAAATCTCTAGATAGCATCCCATACCACCACCTAAACTTCATTGAACTTCTCCAATACTAGTAAGTATCCCACATAATTATAATAGGCAACAACCCACATAGACCATTGTAGCAAATCATGGAATCCGGGGTTGTAACCTACTCCGATGGAGGGTGTTCTAATTGCCAATGCTAGAACTTAGACACATCCAATGTAGGAACATGGTTAAGGAATATGAAGAGCTTTGTTTGTACTCTAGCCTTATCCTTTAACTAGAGAAACTTCCCTTGCCATACTCACTCGATGCTAGCCTTTTTTTTCATAGAGTAATTTATATTAAAGGTTCATACAAAGGTGTTCAATATCAAGTTCATAACCCAATCACATTAACCCTACCAAAGAGTTCCCCTTGGTCTGGCTTACAATGAAGACAAAGATCGCTCGTAATGACTTTCCTAAGGATTATATGATGCAGTTCCATCCAACCAACCTTAAGTCCATCATTCATTACAAGAAGGATACCATTACAACTTTGACTTCAATGTTCATAAACTTATCACTAGGTTCAAGATTTTAAATAAATGACCTTCTTAGAATCATTCAAGGTCTCATATCATTCATTAATACAAGACTAAGAGGCTTTAGCATCTTGAGTCAAGACATCACATTTTCACATTCATACATATATCAAGGGACACAAGTCAACCACACAAGATACTAATGACTACACTTTAACATATATAGCGTATCATTCTAGAAGCACATAGGAATAACCATTATCATCTTCAAGTAATCCAATACACTACTATAACATCATCAATATAACCATCATAGACTCATATAGTCAAGTAGGAACAATCATGCATCAACTCAAAGTCTACTCACATTAGAACATAGTCGTAGTCTGACATGCTTACCTAACAACATCAATAGAAGAACACATACTTTCACATTACTCACATGTAGATAGATATGATTACACCTAACATAATCAACTACATAAATCATCATCATACATCAACTAGTTGCTGACAAGGCCATGATCATCATATACATAAGTAACGCAGACAAGACAGCATCATTAACATAGCACCCCCACAATAAGTGGACCATACTGTCACATCCGGGATTACGCCCTAAACATAACCGGCGTCTTCGTCCTCTTTGAGGACTACGAATATCCTCTTAGCTTACATCATCACATTCGTAAGTCAAATTTAGCAAAAATTTTAAAACTTTTTATTACTTCTACTTGGAGGTTTCCATTGACCTACATGTACATACACATAATATATATATCGAGTATACATATACCCTTTGTATAGGAAGGTTACAAAGCCTTCTACTTTTATTGACACACACACACACACACCACACACACACACACACACACACACATATATATATATATATATATATATATATATATATATATATATATAAGATAGAACATAGTCTTAAAGATTGTCTCATCTCGTACCATCTAAACGATCGTAGAAATTTGGGCATAACCCCTACATCAATGTAAAAAAACCACATATATGCTTATACAAATCGTACTCAAATGAAAATAGAGTGAACATAAGAGTCTTAGAAACAAAGCAGCTCCCTAAGCTAGATATTTACATCGCCCTCGGAAAATGAGGACCTACCCACTTGGATGGTGTAGAATATCTATGTCTTCCTCAAGTTGTCTCGAATGATCCTACAATGACCGGAACCTATAATTTTAGGGAAAAAGGAAGAAATGGGGTTAGTATGCCACTTGTACTAAGTATGAGACCTTATGCACATATAAGATAAAATCATTCTAAAAAGGGACATTTAGTAAACCATGCAATTTTACCTTCTTAAAAGCCTTATGAATAGTCAAGCAAGTCATACCCAGCAACAAGACATACTCATTAAAAGTAAATCAAGTAATATGCACATCATACTTGGACCCATAATCTACTACAACCCTATCATTAAAGAATAACATCACAAGCATGAATAAGAGTTAACAATATCATAATAAGCAACACAAGTACTCATGAATCCTCATCAACTCAACAAGTATAATGACCAAGCAAAGACTCATAACCTTACTCAATCAAGTAGCCCCAACAAGAAACCATAACCAATGTCCAACTTCACATGATATAATCTTTAAGGATACATAACATCATACTTTAATAATATAATCCAATTACATGTTCGTAAAGATAATCATCACCATATAATACCATTTACATTATAGTATCAACATATTGCCATCATATTCATCATTATAATATGCATACATAATATAAACTTCCTAAAGCTTCCATCAAGGCCAACTAGTGCAAGACATAAGTAGAGTCCAATAACCCTACCTATGAGAACTTAAATCTCTCAAGTAACTTTAATTAGTTTAGACTTTATAATTTCATTTTAGTTTAGGGAACAATTGTCTTAACTGACATAGACCACAAGAGATAAGTGTGGATCCGGTGTTGTAAAACCTACACCGATGGAAAGTGGTCTACCGGCCAAAGTAAAACCAAACATAAATGTATCTTTCTAGGTGGATCCACTAACTAGTCTTCCTATGGGGGAAACATAGTTCAAGAACTAAGAGATAGGTATAATCCCTCTTGTAACATTTGGAAATTGGGGCCTCCTCTTAAAGGAATCCATTGGATGAGTATCCCTCTTAGGGGAGTCAATACCACGTTTATGACTAGGATAAATTCCTCTATTAGAAGTCATCACCTCCCATTGTCAAGTTCACACGGTGCTAGGCTAAGTCCCTTTATTGAAATGTCTTTAAGCCTTTTATTATCAATCATAGCTTAGTTTAGGGCATAGGTTCTACCACTTTTATAATCATCATTAACAATAGCTCAATAAGAATTGCATGAGTACAAATCCTTTCATTACAATTCATATAAGTGAGGTTAGCATATTATCATTTCATATCATGATAAGGCACATTGGTAAATCATTCACTCTCCTTATAACATTTACATCTTAAGCCAACACCTCACAATCATAATCAAGACTTTTCAATACATCATCATACCACCCTATCAATCTTAAAACAAAGCATACTCCAATATAACATTATGACTTAGTCATAATTTACCACAATTTGAAGTAAAGGATAGAAATCACAAGACTTACCAAGTCTCCTTCATAGTTCATCATCAATGTCTTACCATAACCCTCAACTCATCCAAATTTTGGATATACAACATCATAATTCAATAATCAACATGATAACAAGGTCAGGAGGATCACTACATCACAATTAAATACTATATTATACCTTAAGATAAGATACTTAGGTAAATTCACTTCCTAGCCTAGTTCATCATCCCAATAACTAGTATGAAAGATTACAAATCACTCAACATTGTCCATGATTAATGTAACAACATAAATTAATAGCAATTCAACCAATAACCAAGTCAATTGAGCCAATTTCAACTTAATTCATATCATTATCAAACCTAGGGTTAAGGCTTAAAGATCATTAACTACAATCTAAACCAAATCATCAAGATATATAAAAATAAAGTTAGAATACATGTTAATATAGTTATATTATCCAATATAAAACTTAAAAAAATCATTTCATAACCTCATTTTCTAGATTTAGAAGAACCCACATGAAAACCCATCTTTTGAAAACATTTTGAAGGAACCCTTTGAGGAAAGTGGTCTCAAAGGTGAATTAGATTTCATACCTCAAATTTTGATGAAAATTTAATGGTTAATTCTTCCCTTTGCATCACCAAAATCCTTCCCCTAGATAGTCTTCAATGGTGTCTTCCAATAGATAGAGAAAGAAGAGAAAAGGAAGAGAGTTTGTTTTGAGAGTTGTGTTTAGCCTAATGAGGGTTGGGGACTATATATGGGGGTTAATTAACTTAATTTGACTCCCTTAAGCCCCTAAATAATCACATAACCCCTTAAACTAATTAAATGAATCTAACTTATAACGTGATGGAAAATTGAAGGCCCATCGACGAGACCACAATCGATGGATCGTGGGTCCATCGATGGCCAGGGCTCCCTCTATGCTGCACAATCGTAGTTTTGGTCAGACACATGTGTAGGAGAGAGCTCCAACATTTTTTCTAAGTGTTGGTAGATGGTTGGCTTCGATGCCCCATCGATACATACACGATCCGTCCTTTGCATCTCGTGGTTGCACTATGCCCAGGCAGTGTTGCCTCCTACGTGCTAGGGTCCTCCTCAAGAGCCCTTGGCTGGTCCTTGGAGAGTCTTACCTGGATGTTTCAACCACGAATCATCTTAAACACATGTTATACACCCTTCTATCAACTTTCATTCATTTACGACTCCTAAAATCTAGTCAAATAGGCTAAGACATGCTAGTACTTCACTAGAACTAGTTTCCGAACGTCATGGAGGTTCTTGCACATTTTTGTTTCTAAACTTACTAACTGACCTATATTCATTAAAATCAGACTTAAAACAGTGTTTGGACCTCATGGAACCTATTTTAGGCTTTAAGACTTATCTTGGATCTTCGAAGTATTACATTATCCCTCCCCCCCCCCCTTAGGAACATTTGTCCCAAAATGAGTCTAAACATCTTCAAAAGGAAGGAATAGACTCAATAATAGAAGCCCAACCAACAACAATACATAATAACGTCAATCATATTACTTACACAAGGCAATTAAAAACTTTAATTACCACTCATAAGGATCAACATTACATGGTGAGGAATATCCTTCTCACAACAACATGATCTCAACATACTTTACATGAGTCAGTTATGTCAAAGTTCAAATTATCAATATGTTACATATAATCATTTCATGAATACTCATTATATCAAAATGCACAAGACAACTCAAACAAACCAAAGAACAAAATTTCAAGTTCAAATGCATAACTTCACTATAATTCACTGTAAGACTATTCATAATGCACATTTTTGCAAGGCTTCACCAAAAATCAAAGAAACTACAATTTTTCATTATTTTCATTATTAGTAAGAACTACTAACCTTAGTTATCAAATAGATGAGGGTAATGGTACTTCATGTCCGCCTCAGCCTCCCATATTGCACCCTCAACTAGGTTATTTTCCAATAACACTTTTATGGAAACCACCTCTTTACTTGCCTATCAAGAATTTGAACCGAAACTTCCTCATAAGAGACTTATCCTTGACACAAAGACCCTCAATAAGAAGAATAGACTCGGGATCACCAATACACTTTTTAAGCATGGAAGCATGGAAAATCGGGTGAACCAAAGCAGTTCATTAGGAATTTTCAATTCATAGGCAATCTTACCAACCCTTTGCAAGATTTCATAGGGACCCACATAACGAGGACTCAACTTCCCTTTCTTCCCAAATCTAACCACCCCTTTAATTGGTGAAAATTTCAAATACAGCTTATCACCTTCTTCAAACTCCAAATCCCTTCTCCTAAGTTAGTCATAAGACTTTTTCCGACTATAAGCCGTTGGCAACCGGTTCCTTATGATATGAACTTTCTCCAAAGTTTTATAAACCAAACCGTGACTAAGAAGTGAAGGCTCTCCCACTTCAAACCATCCAACAGGAGACCTAGATCTACTACAATATAAGGCTTTATAGGGAGACATGGAAATGGATGAATGAAAACTATTATTATAAGCAAACTCCACCAAAGGAAAATGCTTATCCCAATTTCAATTTGAATCAATAATACAAGCCCTAAGCATATCCTCAAGGGTTTGAATAGTATGCTTCGCTTGACCATCTATTTGGGGATGAAAAGAAGTATTCAGCTTCCCCTTAGTACCCATCCTTTTTTGGACTGGCCTAAAAAACCTACTTGTGAATTGTGCACGCGGATCTGATATAATGGATAACGAAATACCATGGTGACATACAATCTCATTAATTAAGATCCTAGCATAATCTTCTGCCAAATAAGTTGACTTGATGGGAATAAAGTGAGTGGACTTGGTCAACCTATCCACAACCACTCATATAGAGTCATATTGTCTTTGAGTCCGAGGTAAACCCACTACGACATCCATATTGATGCCTTCCCACTTCCAAGTAGGAACTTGAATTTTTTGTAGTTAGCCACCACACTTCTGATGTTTAGATTTTACTTGTTGACATTTTGGGTATTTAACGACAAAGTCTGCTATGTCCTTCTTCATACCTTCCCACCAATATACTTCCTTAAGGTCATGGTACGTTTTCCTTGAACCCGGATGAATAGAGTAGCGGGCCCTATGGGCTTCCTCAAGGATCCAGCCCCTCAACCATATACATTGAGAACACACAATCTCCCTTGGTACCACAATACAGCATCCCCCTTAAGAAGAATGAATCATTTAACTTACTAAGAATCGATTCTTTAAACGCCATGAATGGTTGATCAACATGTTGTTTGGACTTTACCTCAACCACTAAATATGACTCGGAGTTGTGATGGACCATCAAACCACCATCTGAAGAATCTTCCAACCTCAAACCCAACCTAGCCAACCTACGAACATCCTTCACTAGGTCATACTTGGCTTTATCAAGGTGAGATACACCACCCACAGTCATACAACTTAGGGAATCCACAACCATATTAGCCTTATCAGGGTGATAGAGGACACTCATGTCATAATCTTTCAACAATTCTAACCACCTTATTTGTCGTAGATTTAACTCCTTTTGGGTGAACACATATTGGAGACTCTCATGGTTTGTATATACATCAACATGGACATAATACAACTAATGCATCCATATTTTCAAAGTAAAAACCAAGGCTGCTAACTCAAGGTCATGAGTTGGATAGTTTCTCTCATGTACCTTAAATTACCTAGAAGCATAGGCTATCACCTTCAAATTTTGCTGAAGCACACACCCCAAATCCACTAGGATGCGTCACAATACACAACAAAACCCTTCATACCCTCCGGTGAGGTTAACAACGGAGAGGATGTAATATTATCTTTCAACATTTGAAAACTCCACCCACATGCCTGCGACAACTCAAATTTCTTATACTTTTGGGTCAAAGTAGTCAATGGACACACAATGGATGCAAAAACCTCCACAAACCTCCTATAATACCCTGTTAAACCCAAGAAACTTGTAATATCCTATATAAGTCAGGAAATGCCATGACTTTGACTAGAGATCAATCCATAAAATAATGTTTAAAATAATTTTTCCAGACTATATTAATGTTATCTAACTTTGACTAGATTTGTCCCCAAGACGCGCAACTACTTCCCAGAATCGTTAAAGTCGTATTTTTGATAATTTAACTTATTAAAAAGAACAATTTAAGTGGAGGTTCTTTTGGATAATTCATAGGACGATTATATATTTATATTAGATCAGTTTTAGACCACTTTCGCCCATCCTAAACTAGATCAAACAAAATTTCTATCATTCTCTCAAGAACACTCTCTTTTTTAAACTCCATTGAAGAACAAGAAGATCTTAAGGAAGAAGACGAAGACTCCAAGCTTTTCATCCAATTTTAGTGGATTCTTCATCTATAAATTATGGGCGTTTCGCTATTGGGATTGCTTTCCCTAAGAGGTCCATTCAAGATAACTTTTCAAGAACTTCAATTCTACGGTTTTTACTCTTCAAAATAGATTTCCTCCCTAAACCTAGATAGATGATTTTTAATGAATAGTAAGTGTTTTCTATAGTCTATTCCACACAATTTTTTATTATTATGTTGTTATTATGTTTGAATATTGTGTGAAGTATGTTCTTTTCTACATGATGGTTTCTACTACTCGAAAATATGAAACATAGGGATTGGAACTAAGACTAGAATGAACTCTTAAATGACCCTTATCCTTTACCCTACATTATACATTGATCTTGTATATGATTTTAATAGTTGTTCTTGATTATGATATTGAATTATTTCACTATGTTATTGTTATAAATATTGTAAATTGCACAAAGTTCTTGAAATAAGGTCCTTCGAAGTAAGGAGTAAGTCTTTTAAAGTAGTGATTACTCATCCATGTTATGCTAGCCTATAAATGATGATGTTATATTATGAAAGTATATCTGATGTTGTTATGTGTAAATGTTTGTCTATGAACATGTTATTTGTGAGATCACGAAAAGAACACAACAAATGCAAATTAAGATATTCTCTTGTGTGCTTTACACAAGATGACTATGTCATGTTAATCTCACACACAAAGGGTTATGATGAAAGGAAATTCTCATACAATCACAAAGAGTTCGTGATCATGTTTATACAAGGAGTTAATATCCTATAACCTATGATAAGTTTATGATAAAAGACAACTTAAAGGTTATTTCAAGAAAGGGACTTAAGCTAAGCACTGATGAACTAGATATGAGAGGTGTCCCTGCCCTACAGGGAAGGTAGGTTCACAATGACTCTCTTGAGATTGAGGCTGCTATGTAATGTGGAACTATGGGTCTCTAATACATACCCTAATTCTTGAACTATGTTGCCACCATAGGATACTAGCTGGTGGATCCACTAAGAAAGCTATGTCATGTTTGGTTCTACTTTTGCCGGTAGACAACCTTTTTTCGATGTGGGTTTTATGACACAGAATTTCATGTTTAGCTCACATGGTTTATGTTAGTTAAGGTGAATGTTCCCCCATGTAAAATGAAAGACAAGTAAATGAACGTTGACTTGGGCGAATTGAGGAGTCTACTTAGTAGAGGTAGGGGTATGGGACTCTACCTAGACATTGCACAAAATGACTCTAACGGAAGTCCTAGGAGATTGTTCTTATGAAATATGAAAACATGAAAAGTATATGTTTATGATACATGATGATACTCTTATATGATGTTGGTCATTATGATGAATATGTTATTGGGTTATATTGGTATGTAAAGTGATGACTAATTATGTTAGAAGTTATATGAAGCAAAGCTTTACTTATCGTCTCCTATCTTTGTACTTGGTTGTATGGGGTTATGGGGCTTCACATTATCATTGCACTTGTAGGTTAGGGATGAGATCATTCGTTAGTTTCATTGTATTCTATGTTATATGATATATTGAATATGAAAATTTAACATGACTCTATGATAATATGTCTTTAATTATATTCATGCTTTATGTTGATGGAATCCTTGACTTGCATACGTTCTATGGTATGTTCATTCAAGACGTTCACATGACTTAGCATGTTTTCTAATGAAACGATAAATGATCCTTTTTCATGTATGTCCTCATATGTTATGTGCATATACCCATACTTAGTACATGTGGCGTACTAACCCCATTACCCTATATTAGTACAACTATAGGTTCCAGCCTTTGAAGTTTAAGGAGGTCGATTTGAAGAAAATTGGAACTCTTTTTCCAAGTATTGGTAGGTCCTCATGTTCGGGATGCTATCATTTATTTTCTAGCTTATGAAGAATTTAGTAGATATTAGGAATATCATATTTTCATCATGTTTCTTTTGATTGTTTTGTACTAAGGCCTATATGGTATATTGACTATCTATTGGCTAATCTTAGATTTGCAGTCTTTAGATGATTTTATATATTTGAGACTATTTCTTAGAATATCGCATGGTTTATGAATGATAAGTATGAAGGCTAAGTATACTTCATGTAGAATGTAAAAGTTTTTATTTTTCCGCAAATTTTAACTAATAACATGTCATGACGAATGCTAAGAGGTTTGTATGAGTCCTCTAAAAGGACAACGACGCCGGTCTCATCCACTGTGTTGTCTTCGACTGTGACATGTGTGTTGGAGTCAAAGGTCTAGGCTAATTTTTCACCGCCTCTATTTTCCTTGGATCAACCTCAACACCCTCACTAGAGATGATATGACCAAGAAATGTCACCGACCTCGACCAAAACTCACATTATTTGTACTTGGCAAACATTTGATGTTCTTTAAGTACTTGCAACACTAATCTCAAATGGTTGATATGATCACCCTCATTTTTTGAATAAACCAATATGTTGTCAATGAAGGCAATGATAGATAAATCCAGGTAATTTTGCAACACCCTAATCATTAGGTTCGTAAATACTTTTGGAGCATTAGTGAGACTAAAGGACGTTACTAAGAACTCATAATGACCAGACCTAGCCAGAAATACCATTTTTGGTATATCTTCACCTCTCACCCTAAGTTGGTGATACCTTGACGTCTAGTCAATCTTAGAAAAGTAACTTGACCCTTGGAATTGATCAAACAAGTCATCAATCCGAGGGAGAGGATACTTGTTCCTTATTGTGACTTTATTTGAGTTTGCAGTAATCAATACACATTCTTAAGTACCCATCCTTCTTTTTCACAAACAAAACCGGAGCACCCCATTGAGAAATACTAGGTCTTATGAAGCCTTTGTCTAGTAAATCTTTGAGTTGTGCCTTCAACTCTTTCAATTAACTGGAGCCATGGATAAGGAGGAATTGAAATGGAATTTCTATCCGGTAGCAAATAAATACCAAAATCAATTTTCCGTTCGGGAGGAATACTGGGAAGGTCATTAGGAAAGACCTCCAGAAATTCACTCATACCTTCTTGGCGAAGGTTGATGAACTCCAGCACTTTAGCTTCCCTCATCTCCCTAGGAAAGAACCAATCTAGAAAAGCCTTCTTGAAGATCTCCCAAGTAACCGTACCACCTCTCAATGTCCTATTATCTCTCCATAGTACATACCATACATGAGTTACGTCCTTGAGTTGATAGGTGGACAACTTGGCCTTCTCGCTTGTGGACAATCCCATAGCCAAGAGTATCTTATAGACCTCATCGATGAACTCTTGGGGGTCCTCTCAACCTTAGACCCGTAGAAGGTAGAAGGGTTTATCCTAGTGAAATCCCTTAGATGGGAAGCCGTAGTAGTAACTTGTTTATGAGGATAGGGTACAACCTCTCGGTTTGCTTGGGCCGTCATAGCTTGGGCATTAACATGTTGATAAAGATAATCATCATCATATAATACCATTTATGTTATCGAATCAACATATTACCACCATATAAATCATTATCATATACATACATAATATCAACTTCCTAAAGCTTCCATCAAGGCCAACTAGTACAAGGCATAAGTAGATTCCTCTATGGGAAGTCATCACCTCCCATTATCAAGTTCACTAGGTGCTAAGATAAGTCCTTTTATTGAAATGTCTTTAAGCCTTTTATTATCAATCATAGCTTAGTTAGGTCATAGGGTCTACCCATGGTATAATCATCATCATCAATAGCTCAATAAGAATTGCATGAGTATAAATCTTTTAATTATAATTCATTTAAGTGAGGTTATGATATTAGCATTTCATATCATGATAAGGCATATTGGTAAATCATTCACCCTCCTTATAACATTAACATCTTAAGCATACACCTCACAATCATAATCAAGGCATTTCAATTAAACGCATACCACCATATCAATCCTAATTCAAGGAACACTCCAATATAACATCATGACTTAATCATAATTAACTACAATTTAAAGTAAAGGATAGAGATCACAAAACTTATCAATTCTCCTTCATAGTTCATCATTAATGTCTTACCATAACCCTAAATGAATCCAAATTTTGGGTACACAACATTATAATTGAAAAATCAACATGATAACAAGGCTAAGATGATCACTACATCACAATTCAATACTATATTATAACTTAAGATAAGATACTTAGGTCAATTTACTTCCTAACCTAGTTCATCATCTCAAGAAATAGTATTAAAGACTAGAAATCACTCAACCTTGTACATGAATAATGTAACAAATTAAATTAATAGCAATTCAACCAATAACCAAGTCAGTTGAACCAATTTCAACCTAATTCATATCAATATAAAACCTAGGTTTAAGGGTTAAAGATTATCAATATCAATCTACACCAAATAATCAAGATATACCATAATTAAGTAAGTATACATGTTTATCTATTCATATTATCCAATAGAAAAAGTAAACAAATCAATTCATAACCTAATTTTCGAGATTGAGAAGAACCCACATCAAACCCAACTTTTGAAAATATTTTGAAGGAACCCTTTGAGGTAAGAGGTCTCAAAGGTGAATTGGATCCCATACCTCACCGTTTGATGAATATTTCATGGTAAATTCTTCCCTTTGCAGCTTTAGATCCTTCCCCTACCTAGTCTTCAATGGTATCTTCCAATAGAGAGAGAAAGAAGAGAGAAGGAAGAGAGTTTTTTTTTAGAGTTGTTTTTAGTCTAATGAGTGTTGGGGTCGGGGGGTTAATTAAATTAATTAGACTCACTTAACCCCTAACTAATCACCTAACCCCCTAAGTAATTAAATGAGTCTAACTTAAAACGTGTAGAAAAATTTCAGGCCCATCAACAAGAGCACGATCGACGGATCGTTGGTCCACCGACGGCCAGGCCTCCCTCCATGCTGCACAATCGTAGTTTTGGTCAGAGACTTTTGCAAGCGAGGGATCCATCATTTTGTATAAGTGTTGGTCGACGGTTGGCATCAACTCCCCATCAATCCATACATGATCCATCCTTTGCATCTCGTGGTTGCACACTGCCCAGGCAGTGTTGCCTCCTACGTGCTAGGGTCCTCCTCAAGGGCATTTTGTTGGTTATTGGGGAGTTTTACCCGGACATTTAGACCATGAATAATCTTACACACATGTTATACACCCATCCCCCAATTCTCATGCATTTATGACTCCTAAAATATAGTCAAATAGGCTAAGACACGCTAGTACTTCACTAAAACTAGTTTCCAAACGTGTTGGACGTTCTTGGACATTTTTGTTCCTAAACTTCCTAAAATGACCTATATTCATTAGAATAGGCCTTACAACATTGTTTATACATCATGGAACCTATGTTAGTCTTTCAGACTCGTCTTGGATCTTCAAAGTGTTACACATACAAATAATCAATTTAATATAAAAGTTATACATAATATTTACAGAGTTAGGGTAGCATACCACCCATCAAATCTCATTGTTCCTTCGATAGCCAAATCAACCAATATAATACTCAAAGTCCCTTACCCCATGGCCATAAACATCAATTCAATTGAATAAAATTAATATACAATAGATCTAAGAATATATAATACACAATTAGGCAAATCGAGACAGCCTATAAACCACATAATCCTAATTTATACATAAATCAAAATCCCATAACAATCTACACATGATTTCATTGCTAGTTAGCTAAAATCAATTTACCCATATTTTAGTTAAATTGAGAGATTGGAGAAGGTCAAGGGTTCATGGATAATTTCATTGGAAAACATTAATTATACATCAATAACACCATATCTTAAGGTTTTGAAAATGTTTCATGCAAGAACCCAAGACTTAGAGTAGAAGTTGGACATAAAATATCTTTTTAAAATCATTGAAAATCATCTTTGAAATTCACTCTAAAGTGGTAGTAAACCTTATATGAAAAATTCCCAAAACATATTAGAAGAACCCAATGATAATTGAAGAAAAAACTCCATTAAAGATTTATCTTCACCTTGAGCTCTCATGGAGGTTTTTGGAGAAACATTGGGAGGGAATGGGTTTTGATCTAGGTGCAAGGGTTTAAATTATATTTTAATGACATATATAATCTTAAAATTACAATAAACATCTAAAATAACCGTCATCCTATTTTATATGACTTGGGGGTAAATTTCCCAAAAAACCCCATGTCTTAAGAGAGAGTTGGCAGAAAATTGCAGCAACATCAACGCCCTATCATATACGGTCCGTTGGTGAGACCATGCCACGTTGATGGAATCCTTCGGTTGTGTCTGAAGATCCTCAACCTTCAGGCTAGATGTATCCATCGACGCCACCTATCGACGGGTTGTCGTCTAATCGACAGGCCATCGTTTGGCGAAGTCGATTACCACTGCATTGTAATGTTGAGCTCCAAGTTGGGAACCTCCTTCTAGGGCCCCTTCTGGTTCCTAGGTGGAGTCGTACCCAAATGTTACACCTATAAACACTCACATTTATGTATTAGGAACATCTCCAAACAAGTTCAACATCAATTAAGCCACTTATCATGATAAACAGATCCAAACTAACAAGGGCGTCAAATGGCTATCTGTCGAACTTCATCGGATGTTCTTGGACGTTTGACCTCCAAACCTTACCAAACTAAACATGATGAATATAAACACTATTATAAATCATATAAGAACCTCATAAAATCATTGCTCACACATAAGCAAATGAAAACACATAAGGCACATAGGTGACTAGTCGTCGAACATCTTGGTCGTCCTTTGACGTTTGACTTCAAAATTCACCAAAATCTTTAGACACTATCCCGAACATCATTTTAAACAATCTTAGGACTTAAAGACTTCATGTGACACACATTAGGCCCTAGTTCCACCTAAGTCATTGTTAGAGGTGTTATACCATCCGATAAGGAGAAATTAAAATGGTATTTGTATCTAGTATTAAGTCAATAAAAAATTTCCCGCACGGGGGGAATTCCGGGAAGATAATTAGGAAAGAAATCCAAAAAATACCTCATTACGGGGACCAATTCAATGGGAGGAGTTTCAGAGTTTTTATTTTTTACTGTGACAATATGATATAGACACCCTTCAGAGATCATCTTACAAGCATTTAGATAATAAATGATACGACCTCTAGGAATATAATTTTCCCCCTTCCATTCTAATACGGGTTCATTAGGAAAATTAAACTTTACTATGATTGTTCTACAATTTATGGAAGTAAAATAAGCATCCAAGCAATCCATTCCAAAAATTATATCAAAATCAACACTATCAAGTTCTACTAAATCAACATAAGTAAATCTATTGGGAAACATTATAGGACCTTTTGTATGTACTCTTATTGCAACCACCGAATCACCTACCGTGGTAGACACCATAAAAGGTTCATTTAAGATATCGGGAAAAATATCAAACTTTCTAGCTACCAAAGGAGTAACAAAAGACAAGGTAGCACTGGGATCAAGTAAAACATAAATATCAATAGATAAAACTTGTAACATACCAATCCCCACATCGGGAAAACTCTCTTGTTCACCCCTAGAGCAGAGAGCATTAAAGCGATTCTTTCTTGGTGAATCCATATTAGAACCAGTTTCTTGAGCTTGCCCACTTCCCTTGTATTGTCCCTTCACATTAGGGAAATCCCTTACCTTATGGGCGCTCTTGCCACACCCAAAGCAATTATCCGTCCCAACTAGACATTCACCCATATGCTTCTTACCACACTTTCCATAAGTAGGCTTCTTACATGGTGAATTAGTAACGCTTCCCTTTTTAGACTTAGAGTTAAACACCCTATCACCACGAGCCTTGGGGATTTTTGAAGGAACTTGATTGGAGAACCTTTTTTTTGAACCTAGGCTTGTCTTGAATTTCCAACCTTCCCTTTGAAGAATCACCTTAATAAGACTTGGCCCTCTTGGCCTCTTTATTGTTTCTCACTAGTCTATTGTCTTCCACTTTTTGAGCATGCACTATTTGACGCGAAATACTCATGTTTTCATGAAGCATAACTTCACTACATTCTTCCACCAAGTCTTTGGACACTCCCATCACAAAGCACTAATCTCATCCCTTGGGTTAGACACCAAGGATGGAGCATACTTAGAAAATTTTGTGAACTTCAAGGAGTAATCAAGAAAACTAAAACCTCCTTGATGAAGGTTAATGAAGTCTTCACCCTTATCAAGGAAATCACTCTTGAAGATCTCTCATGTCACTGTACCACCTCTTTGAACCTTATTGTCCCTCGATTGTGTATACCAAATTTGTGCCACATCTTTGAGTTGATAGGCAGCAAAATTGGCCTTTTCATTTGGAGTCATACCCATAGAAACCAAGATATTTTAGACCTTATCAATAAAGTCATGGGGGTCTTCACCCGCTTTTGAACCGAACAACATAGGAGGGTTAATCCTAGTAAAGTCTTTCAAACGACAACCCATAGTGCTAGCATGTCAGGGGCACACGGGGTCTAACTTTCCAATTCACTTATGCCTTCATAGAATGTACTTCAGATGAATCATCTTGAGAAGTCATGTCTTCGGACAAATTGAAAAAACCGACCTAATCTGTCCATCTATCATAGGTGGAGGAACAATCGAAACTTTATCACCCATAGGAACTTGCTCAAGTGGAGGAGCTTGATTGTCTTGCGAAGGAACTTTTGTAGTAGCAATCCCTTCCTTGACCTTTCTTGTGGCTTTCCTTCTAGTAGTCATACCTATAATCACAATAAGAGGTTTAGGTGAAAATAACACATAAATTTAAGACTCTAGAGGCACTACATAGGAATACAAGAAGATGAGAATTTCCTAAGCATCACATAGTCTCTCATTCATAAGTGTGGCGCACTACACAAATATGAATAAGAATCTACATAGACGTGGTTTAGTGAGACATTAATCCTAGGAATATTCAACCTCATGCTTTGATATCAAGTTCGTAACATCCAGGGAGCACCCTCTAGACGTAACTGGTGTTGTCGTCCTCATAGAGGACTTAGACTAGCCCTTAGTATTCGTCATCACATATCATAGGCTAAAACACGGAAAAAGTAAAACTTTTACATATACATAGTGAGGTTTTCATAGACCTCTCACATACTACTTTTACGGAGTTTTCGTAGAATTCTAGCATAGGAAGCTTACTTAGGCTTCTCCTTTAAGCAACATAAACCAATATACATATGATTTACTAATAATATCGTCTGACATAAAACCACCTAAAAAAGAGTACAATATTTGGACTTAGCCAGTACAACTTCAACATGACTTATAGGTTTACAACAATGTATCAAATGATAAAGGAAAGAACATTGTACTTATGACAATATGATTACAATGTTAGTATGTAGAAAAGGTAACGCCCCCAAACAGTAGTACCTACCAACACTTGGAGAAGAGAATCCAAGTCTTCTTTAATGGGACTTCTAGAAACTCAACGGTCGGAACCTATATATTTGTAGAAAACCTAGAAATAAGGGTTAATATATCACTTGTACTAAGTATGGAAACAATACACATAAAACATTTGAAACATGCATGAAAAAGGACCATTACTTTAGAAAACATGATAAGTCATTAGAAAGCCTTTAATGCACATACAAGAGATCATATACATCATAAGGATCACAATAACATAAGTCATGTTCATAATCAAGACAACCTCAAGATAAGAACCATATCAACATAACAAGTTCAATAGTTCATATTAACATAACATACAAAAACCTTTATCACAATCCCATCCTAGGCCTACAAGTGCAATGCTTATGTGAAGTCCCATAACCCCACACAATCAAGTAAACAAGATAGAAGATCATAAGTAACGTTTGTTTCATATAACATGTATCAGCATAGTTATAACAACATATGACAACTTAGACCAACATCATGTTCATCAATATAGTCAACATCATATAAAGGCATCATCATGTAAAGTCAACATCATACAATTAGTAATAACATAATACATAAGACCATCTCCAAAGACTCCCTTTGAGTTAACTTGTGCAATATATAGGTAGAGTCTCATACCCTACCGATCCTAAAATACACTCCTCATGTCATCCTAATCTATTTATATTTTCATTTACACTTAGTCATTCATTTTACATTCACGAACACTTGCCTTAACAGACATAGAAAACATGAGCTAAATAAGGAATCCGGTTTCATGAATCCCTACACTGAAAGAAGGTGGTTTACTTGCTAATCCTTGAAGGTTGATGGAGAGAAAGTGAAGTTCTTTTAGCCCTAATACCCTTTGACCTTGGTCTTTTATGAGTCTTCTTTGGGGAGAGAGAAAGTAGAGAGAAGGTAGAGGATTTGGGTTTGGGAATTGAAGTCAGTTGAGTTAGTTTAATTCGGTTTATGTCTTTGTACAGTCCATACCCTCTAACCCTTGATTAACCAACTAAGCAACCAAATAAATTAATTGACTTCATAAAAATTGTATAGCGCAAAACAGACTTGACCTACGAGACCCCGACCTACGGTCCGTAGGTCAATCTACGCCCCGTAATGCACGTCCGCAGTTTGTGTCAGAAACGTGGTTTTTTGGTGTCACATCCGGGTTTACCCTCTATATGTAACCAGCGCCGTTAACCTTTTTAAAGACTAAGACTAGCCTCTTAGTTCATGTCATTACATTTATAGGTTGAAAATAAAATTTAAAACTTTTATTTTCACTACATGGAGGTTTACATAGACCTCTACATACACATAATATATATTCATATCGAGTATACATAGACCCTGCATATAGGAAGGTTACATATCCTTCTACTTTTATTGCATATATATATATATATATATATATATATACATATATATACATATATATACATATATATACATATATATATACATATATGTATACATATATATGTATACATATATGTATATATATGTATACATATATATGTATACATATATGTATATATATATGTATATATATGTGTATATATATGTATATATGTATATGTATATATATTATATATATGTATATATATGTGTATATATATATATATATGTATATGTATATATGTATATATATGTATTATATATGTATATATATGTATATGTATATATATGTCTATATATATGTATATGTATATATTGTATATATATGTATATATATGTGTGTGTGTATATATATATCATATATATATATATATATATATATCTATATATATATATATATCTATATATATATATATCTATATATATATATATATATGTATATATATATATATATAATATATATATACATATACATATATATATATACATATATATACAATATATACATATATATACATATATATACATTATATATACATATATACATATACAATATATACATATATATACATATACATATATATATACATATATATATCATATATATATACATATATATACATATACATATACATATATATACATATATATTATACATATATATACAATATATATACATATATATACATATATGTATATATATTATATGTATATAATATATATGTATATATATATATATATATATATATGGTATATAGAAATAGTCTCAACAATTGTCTCGTCTCATACCATCTAAACGGATGTCACAATATGGGCATCGCCCTTAAATCAATTGAACAAAACCATGTATAGGTCATACGAAAGTACAATATTCAAATAACAAGGAAAGAAATGATAGAGTCAATAAGCTCATAACAAAGTCCAAAGCTAGAAGATAGCATTGCCCTCGAAAGTTGAGGACCTACCCCACTTGGATGAAAGAAAGAATCCAAGACTTCAACAATATTGCCTTCCAAACTCTTCAACGACCGGTACCTAAAATATTTGGGACAAGGCAAGAAAACGGGGTTAGTACTCAACATGTAGTAAGTATGAGATCTTATGCACATACGCAAGCAAAACATGTTGGACGGGACTTTTCATCAAAACATGCCATTCTACCCTATTTTAGGGGCTTAATGCAAAGTCAAGTAAGTCATATTAATAAACCAAACATGCTTACTATCTTAACAAGTAATACTTATCCCAAGACACTTGGAATCATAATTTACTACAACCCTTACATCAAGGAATAATATCTCAAGAATGAATCAGAGTTAAACATATCATAATAGGCAAGACAACTACTCACAAGTCCTTATCAAGTCAACAAGTTCAATGACCAAGCAAATCCCCATAACCTTACTCAAGCAAATATCCTCAACAAGAACCAATGTCCAACTTTACATATCATGGCAATTAGGCTTGCATTTCATCTTATATTATCATTATAATCCAAGGCAATTCATAAGTGAACTAATCAACATATAGTATCAACAATATGACATGGTCATCATATATTATCTTAACATAAACATATGAGAATCTTCTCCTAAGACTCCCCTCAAGACTAGATAGTGCAATGTCTAGATAGAGTCCCATACCCTTACCTATACTAAGCTAGACCTCTTAGGTTATCCAAGTTAGAGTTCGAATCCTTTAATTCGTTTTACATTTTGGGAACATCTTGACCTAACCGACATAGACCACGTTAGCTAGTATGGAATTCGATGTCATAAAACCCTACACCGAAAAAAGGCAGACAACTTGCCAAGGTAGTACCAAATCATAAAACATAGCAACTACGTGGATCCGCTAGCTAGTATTCCTATTGGGTCAACATAGTTCAAGAACTAGGAGATTTAGTTGGGACCCTCTTTATGCGCCATGAATTATAGTCTCCAATCTCAAGAGTATTGTAGTGCTCCTACCTTACCTATGTGAGAAGGGACACTTCTCTATTTAGTTCACTCGGTGCTAAGCTAGAGTACCTTTTGCAAATATCTTCAAGCCTTTAATTATCAATCGTAACTTAATTCAGGCCGTAGGATCTACCCCTTGTGTAATCATCCTCATCAATAGCTCAATAAGAATTGTATGATTATAAGTCCTTTCATCACAATTCATATAAGTGAGGTTAACACTTTAAAATTTCATAGCATATTCAGGCATATTGATAGTTTTCACCATCCTTATAACACATACACCTTAACATACCTCACAACATAGTCAAGACATTTCCATTCAACATCATACCACCCTATAATCCTAATATAAGGCATACTTCAATGTAATATCATGGCTTAACAACAATTAATCACAATTGGAAGTAAAGATAGAGATTGTAAGACTTACCAAGTCTTTCTCATAGTCTATCATCAAAGTCTTACCATCAACCAATAACTCAACCTAACTTGGGGAGTAACATCATAGCACAATAATAACCCATAGAATAACAAGGCCAATTGCACTTCTATAACACAATTCATCTTTAGATCACAACTTGATACAAGGTACATGGGCAAATTTCACATTATAATTCATAAACTAAATTACATCTCAAGAACTAGCATTATAGGAATTTATTAATCTTAATTTAACCATAATAGAACCATAGGATAGTAACCTAATCAACAACAAACTCAATTTAATGATCACCATACAACATAGGTCAAGATCACTACCTAGGGTAAGGGATAAAGGAGCATGTTCTTCAATTAGACCAAACCATCAAAATTTATCATAAACAAGTTGAATTACACGTAAATATACTCAATATAACCCTAAGAATTCATTAATAACTCAATCCATAACTTCAATTTCGTAATTGAATGAAACCTTCAGAAAATTGAACTTTTTGAAATCTATTTTGAAGGAACCCTTTAAGGAAATGATGTCAAAGGTGAATAGAACCCATACCTTAATGTTACTCAACAATTTGATGAAGATTCCACCCTTTTTAAGCCCCCAAACCCTAGTTTTTTCTAGCCTTCAATGTTGATTTCATGTAGACAGAGAAATTAGAGAGAAGGAAGAGAGTTTATTTTGAGAGTTGTGTTTAGGTTGATGAGGTTTAAGGGTATTCATATAGGGGCTTAATTAACTTAATTAGTCACCCTTAAATCCCTAAATAACCCCTAAATCACTTGATTAATTATAATAAATATTTAAAATTCATCAGTGAAATTCGACCCTCACCAACGATACCCCGAACGACGGTCCGTCGGTAAGTCGACGGACGACCCCACCCCCCCTCCCCCCTCTCTGTCCTGCACTCCGTCATCTCTATCAGAGACTTTGCAGGTGAGGTCTTCCTCCAATTTTTCTAAGTATAGGATGACGGTGGCCTCGATGCCCCGTCGAGCAAATGACGCCCTGTCAACCCCTTCCGTCGCGTGTAACAGTAGCTAGGTAAACAAGGTCCTTCACGAATCTTTCTAAGTGTGGGACGACGGTGGCCTCGACGCCCCGTCGAGCCACTTATGGACCTTCATCTGCCCCGTCGATGCACACTCTCAAGCAGTGCTACATCAAACTACAGGGGTCCTCCTCAAGGGCCCTTGGTGTGTCATTGGGGAGTCATACCTAGACGTTTCAATCATCAAACAACTCAAAAACCCATCATCTATCTTTCCACCCATTTTTGTACCTTTCGGACTTCTAAAATTTGGTTAAAAGGCTAAGGCACACTAACATCTCTTTGAACCAACTTCCCAGACGTTTTAGGACATTTTGGTTCTTAAACCTTCTCAATGAACTATATTTATTGCAAATGGACTTAGAAACAGTGTTTAGACTTTATGAAACCTACCGTTAGGCTTTATCATGAGTCTTGGACATTCAAGGTGTTAGATTTGGAACTTCTAAGAATTGTCTAAGGCTCCACCTACGTATCTACCGACACTTCATCGATTAGATGATGGCTCGTCAACTGATCTCATAGCTAGCCACTATCAATTGACAACTTTTGTCCATTTTGGAAGGGTCCTCCTAAAGTACCCTTAGGGTAGTCCTTGGCGAGTCATACCTTAATATTTCAACCCAAAGCACACTCTAAAAAATGTTTAATACCTTTCCACCAAAATTCATCAAATTACGAATCCTAAAACCTAATGAAATATGCCAAGGCACACTAGCACATATTTCATTAGTCTCTGGACTTGATGGACGTTCCTTTACATTTTAACACTAAATGATTTATAACCATTATTTTAGGTCTTAAAAAATTGTTAAAAGACTTGGATACATATGTGAGTCTCTAGATTAGGTCTTTAAATTTTGGAGTGTTACAATGGAGGTGGAGTTTATAACTTGATTTAGTATAAAGAATTGGGTATGAATTTTATGGAGCTCTATACTAAGTTATGATTATTATAGGGTGACTTCAAGAAATATCAAACAGAGACTCTATCTTAGCACTGAGTGAACTAGTAGCGAGATATATCATTTCCCAAGTGGGAAGGTAGATTCACTATGTTCTCATGAGATAGAGATTACAATGCTAATGGCATAAGAAGGTCTCTAATATGTCTCCTAGTTCTTGAATTATGTTTCCCCCATAGGAATACTAGCTAGTGGATCCACATAGAATGTTAGCTAGATGTTTGGTTCTACCATGGCAAGTATAATACCTTCTTTTGGTGTAGGTTTTCATGAAACCAGATTCCACATTTAGATCATGTGGTCTATGTCGGTTAAGAAACATCTTCCCGAAAGTAAAATGAGTGACTAAATGTAAATGAATATGGACATTGACTAGGGTAACTTGAGGGGTCTACTTAGGATAGGTATGGGTATGGAATTCTACCTATACATTGCACAATAACTCTAAAAGAAGTCCTAGGATATGGTCTTATGTATTATGATTGTACAAAATGTATGATGTTGACTTAATATGATGATACTCCTATATGATGTTAACTATATTGATGAACATGTTATTGGTATAAATAGCTATGTGTGGTGATGACTACATATGATGATATGTATTATATGGCAAAGCATTACTTATGATATCCTATGTTGTTTACTTGATTGTGTGGGATTATGGAGCTTCACATGAGCATTGCACTTGTAGGATTAGGATGGGATTGTTGGTAAGGTTTTTTTATGTTATGTTATTGTGAGCTATTGAATATGAAATGTTTATATGACTTTATGTTGATGTTGTCTTTTGTTATGAAAATGTTTTATGTTATTGTGATCCTTATCTTGTATATTCTCTCCTTTATGTGCATTAAGGCTTTCTAAATCTTAGCATGTTTTCTAAAGAAATGGCACTTTTATCCATGTCTTCAAATGTTTTATATGTATGTATCCATACTTTGTACAAGTGGTTGTACTAACCCATATTTCTATGTTTTCTACAAATATGTAGGTTCCGACCATTGAGTTTTAGGAGGCCGATTGAAGAATACTTGGACATCTTCTCTCCAAGTGTTGGTAGGTCCTTATGTTCGGGGATGTTACCATTTCAAAATTATACATATGAAGTTGTAATGTCATAAAGACATTGTTTCATTCCTTGATCATTTAAGACATTGATGTAAGCCTATAATGGTGTATTGAATTTGTAATGGCTATGCTCAAATATGTACTTGTTTAGATGGTTTAATATTGGATGATCTTATTAAGACTATCTTTTGTATATTAGTTATGTTGTCTAAAATAGAAAGTAAGTTTGTTATGCTAAGAGTATATGTAAACTCCCTATATGATATGTGAGAAGTCTATGCACATTTCATTATGTATATGTAAAAGTTAAAAATTTTTGACATGTAATGACGAATGCTAAGGGTTTTTCTAAGTCCTCTTAGAGGAAAAAGATGCTGGTTACGTCTAGGGGTACTCCCCGAATGTCACAAACTTGGTAACAGAGAATGAGGTTAAGTAACCCTAGGATTGATGTCTCACTAAACCACGTCTATATAGATTCTTATTCATAATTTTGAAGAAGGCCACACTTATGAATTAGAGACTATGTGATGCTTAAACAATTCTCATTTTTTTGGTATTCCAATGTCATGCCTCTAGAGTTTTAACTTAATGTGTCCTTTTCATCTAACCCTCTTATTGTAGTTATAGGTATGTCTACTAGAAGGTCATCCACAAGAAGAGTTGAGTAAGTGGTTGGTAATACAGGAGCTCCTCCGCAAGTCAATCAAACTCCTCCACAAGAGCAAACTCCTCCACAAGATTGACCAAGCTTCGGTCATTCCTCCGGCTATGACAGATGGATAGATAAGGTTGGATTTTGTAGGTTTGTCTCAAGCTATATCTACCTAAGCACATGCGATAAATATTCAAGTGAAAGCCATGACAACTCAAGCAAATTAGGATATTGGACCCCGAGTGAACCCAAATGCTAGTACCATGACTTCACGTTTGAGAGACTTCACTAGAATGAATCCTCATATGTTCTTTGTGTGTAAGGTTGATGAAGACCCCTAAGATATCCTTGATAATTTCTACAATATCTTATATGATATGGTGGTGAGTTCTAGTGAAAAGGTCGAGCCAGCCACTATCAACTAAAAGTTGTGGGACTAAACTTGGTTCACATAATCGAAGGATAATAGAGCTTTAAGAGGTGGTACCGTAAGTTAGGAGAGCCTTTCGTGATAGGTTCGTCCCTAGAGAGTAAAGGGAGGCTACGGTAAAGGAGTTCATCAACCTTCATCAAGGAGGTATGAGTCTTAAGGAATACTCCTTGAAGTTCATCAAGCTATCCAAGTATGCTCCCTCTTTGGTTTCTAATGCTTGGGATGAAATGAGCCGTTACGACGGGCATGTCCGTAAAGCTTAAAGATGAATGTCTTGCGGAGATGCTTCATTACAATATGGATCTTTATAGGTTGATGGTTCATTCTCAACAAGTAGAGAAGAGTCATCTAAGAAAGAAAAATCGGGATGCTAAGAAAGAAAGGTCTTTTAAAGGTGGTCTATCTAAGGGTAGGGTTGACATTCAAGACAAGCCTAGGTTAAAAAAAAATTCTAATCAAGTTCCCTCTATGTTCCACAAGACTTGCAATGATAGGTTTTCTAACCCTAAATCTAAAAAGGGAAGACGTGTTGATTCATCTAGTGAGAAACGACCTTGTGGAAGTATGGTAAGAAACATTGGGGTGAATGTCCTCTGGGATCCGATAATTGCTTTGGTTCTGGAAAGAGTGGCCACAAAGTGAGAGATTGTCCTAATGTCACGGATCAAGATAGGAGAATGACCAAGCTCAATAAAGTGGTCCTAGCTCCGAAGCTCCAAAAAGGAACCACTTTTATGCACCCAAGGCTAAGGGTGAACAAGAGTGTTCTCCCGATGTAGTGAATGTATGTTACAAGTCTTCTCAATTAATATTTATGTTTTACTTGATCCTAGTGCTACCTAGTAATTTATTACTCATTTGGTAGCTATAAAGTTTGATGTGTTACCCTATATTTGAAATGAATATTATATGGTGTCTACCCTGGTGGGTGATCCAGTAGTTGCAAAAAGGGTATTTAGGAATTGTCCTATAATGTTGTCCAATGGAGTTTCTCTTGTTGATTTGGTAGAACTTAACTTTGATGTTATTTTGGGAATGGATTGGTTGCATCCTTGTTTTGCTTCCATAGATTGTAGAACAAGGGTAGTCAAGTTCAATTTTCCAAATCAGCCCTTTGTAGAGTGGAAGGAGGGAAATTCTATTCCTAAAATTCGAATTATTTCATGTCTAAAGGCTTGTAAGATGATAGCCAAGGTTTTTTTATACCATGTGGTGAGGGTCAAAGATCTAGAATTCGAGATTCCTCTTATTGAGTTGGTCCGCATAGTGAGGGAATTTCCGAAGGTCTTTCCTAATGACCTTCCCGGGATTCCTCCCGAACGAGAAATTGACTTCAGTATTGACTTATTGCCGGAGATGAATTCCACTTCAACTCCTTTTATCGGATGGCTTCAGCTGAATTGAAAGAGTTGAAGGCTCAACTCAAAGATTTACTAGACAAAGGCTTTATTGAACCTAGTATTTCTCCATGGGGTGCTCCAATTTTGTTTGTGAAAAAGAAGGATGGTTCACATAGGATGTGCATTGATTGCCATCAAGTCAATAAAGTCACCATAAGGAATAAGTATCCTCGCCCTAGGATTGATAACTCGTTTGATCAACTCCAAGGTGCGAGTTACTTTTCGAAGATTGCACTACAACACATCATATCTATAGCTACAAAATTTAAGCTATGAATATAAAAAGCATAGCAATCACCTAACAATAGCCATAAAATTTTAAACTTCATAGGTATCTACAAATTCGTAAATTTCTTAGCCATGAAATTTTTATAAAGAAGCTAATTCTTCATTTTTGCTACAATTGATAATGGTTGTGGCAAAAATTGGATGAATAGCTTCAATTTTATTGCTATGGTATACTTTTTGTAGCTTATCACAAAATTTTGATACACTATAAAAAGTATTGTAGCAAAAGTAATATTTTAGCTAAAATAAACTATTTGAAATAAAATATTGTAGCTGAATAAATATTTTTACTTCAAGTTATAAAATTTTGTGGCAATTTCAATGATATAGCCATGTCTTTTCTACTATAATAAAATTTTGTACCTAATTATTCATTTGTTTCATGAGTTGAAACTTATTGTAGTATCTTTAAGACACAATAAAATATTTAAAACAAAATATTGTAGCAAAGTAAATAATTTTGCTTCAAATTATATAACATATATGGCAATTGTTCAATAATGTAGCAACGAATTATTTGGTCTGATTAAATTTCATACTCAATTATTAAATTTTGTAACGTGTTGAAATTTATGTCGTAATACTAATCTTTTAGTTATAAAGAGATTGTTTAAAACAAAATGTTGTAAAAAATAAATATTTGTGCTTCAAGTACTAAAACATTGCAGAAATATAATTGGCTTAAAACGTATAATTATTTATCATGATGTATTAATAGTCGTAAATTTATTATCGTGATTAATTTCATAGGTAATATTTTTTTTTACCATGATTTGGAATCCGTAATAATTATATTGATCTATTCTAACTAGAGGTATTAATTGTTTGGTTTGATTTAGTTTTGTAGACCTACTTGTAAGTTTCAAATATAAGTTTCATAAATAAATGCTTATATCTAATTAATTCTGATAAATAATTTCATCATAATAATATCTTCCTTATCCACTGTTATTGGACGTATTGATTGTTCGACTCAAGTCTACCATACAATTTAATTTACAAATCTTAAATAAGACTTAAATTAAGAAATAAGTCGTTATATTTACTTCACTTAACTAATTAGATCAAATTCTAACAAAGTTCTACGAGTCTAATTCAAATTTCATCCTTACTAAATATATTCAGAAATATTATTTGATTTATATGTACCTTATTTATTGAGGCAAATTATCCTTAACTATAAATTTTATATAATTAGAGGTGTCCATCATTTTACTCAATTACTTATATATAATTTAAATAATTACATTATTATATAATTAGTATATATTATAAAAGAAGCAATTAAATTATTATAAAATTAGTATATATTATAAATTATATATATGTATATGTATAACAACTTATTATTTTTCCAAAAAAAGAATTTATGCAACTTTTAATAATCATAGACATATTATGTATATGACCTTTATTATTCTTGATAAGAAATTATATTAATTTACATATAAAAAATTTATTTTGCGTAAGTGCTCATATATATATATATATATATATATATTATATATATATATATATATATATATATATATATATATATATATATATATATATATAAATTATTTTGTGTAGACAAGGTCCTTTTGATACTTATGATTTTTTTTTGGGACAAAGTTCCAATCTCCTCACAAGAGTTGGAAAAATATTATTTCTCGTAAACGGGGATCGAGCCTGAAAAGGTTGCCTACTTGTCCCAAAGAGGAGAATTCATTTGCTACATCATTTGTTGGTCCTCATGTTCGGGGATGTTACCATTTCCACATTCTAGATTTGAAGTTATATTGTTATAAAGACATTGTTTCATTCCTTTATCATTTTAGACATTTATGTAAGCCTATAATGGCGTATTGAATTTGTAATGGCTAAGTCCAAAGTTGTACCCGTTTAGATGGTATAATGTGAGACGATCTAATTCAGACTATAGTTTGTATATTGGTTATGTTGTCTAAAAGAAAAGCCTAAGTAAGCTTCATATGAAAGGAGTCTATGTGAACTTCCTATATGATATGTAAGAAGTCTAAGTACACTTCACTATGTATATGTAAAAGTTTTAAATTTTCCGTGTTCTTGGCATATGACATGTAATGACGAATGCTAAGGGCTTGTGTAAGTCCTCTTCGAGGACGCCGACACCGGTTACGTCTAGGGGGTGCTCCCCGGATGTGGTACAAGGGTTTTACGTCTAGGGGGTGCTCTCCGAATGTGACACGAGGGTTTTCTGAGTTTTTCTCATTGAAATATAAACTAGCTCACTAATCTGAAGAAATAGCTAAATAGACATGAATTTTTCTATTTGATTTTGGGATTAGTGAATCAAAGAAGTTGACTTTTGTGTAGACAAGGTCCTTTTGATACTTATGATTTTTTATTGTGACAAAGTTTCAATCTCCTCACAAGAGTTGGAAAAATATTATTTCTCGTAAACGGGGATCGAGCCTGGAAAGGTTGCCTACTTGTCCCAAAGAGGAGAATTCATTTGCTACATCATTGGACTAGCTTGAATCTCTTTTTTCATTTGAGATGCAAAACTTACACTTTAATAAGAGAGAGTAAGATTTATGACTTGAAAGTGAAACTCAATTTGTTGGGAACTAAAGACTAAATAAGTATTTGGACGCACTATCGATGGTGACTTGATATTTATGCTTATGGGGTTATAGAAAATTTTCAAAAATAATAGGCTCTGAAATCGTCACAAAAAATCAATATATTCACCAAAATAGTTATTACACATGAACAATTATTTCGCATTTTAAATAGATATGTGAGCCTTTTGGCCAAGGGTAGACCTAACAATTTGAAAGATATATACACAATTTGAAATAATTCATTGCCTCAAACCCAAATTTATACATACTTTTTAAATAATAATGAATAGGCTTACAAAATAGGGGGAAAAAGATACAAAATATCACTCCCATATAGGAGTACAATCCCAAACTATACTTTCATGGAAAGTCCTTCGTCCTTTATTTCTTGTCATCTCCACATAGTATCTTAGATCTTTATTCTACTTGAACAAACTATTAAACTCCCAACCCCAAGAAATAATAATTTTTCGAACGGTGTATGTATCTTTCAAATTCAAACATGTAAGTATAATCATCCATTTAGGTCGTGAGCCACTTTGACCTTAGGATGGTCTTTCTTACGCGCCTAATACACCTTAGGTGTTGGGTCATCTTAGTTAATTGTGTTCATATGAGGGATTTGGACGTCAATTTATATTAGTTAACTAAGAGTAGGCTATATTTGAAGTGGACCGGTGACCCAAGAGGGCAACTTGGGCAGGGGTAGTTAGCAATCGTTGACCATCTAGTGGAAAACTACATTTGCCAGGGTACAATGAGAAATAGTTTGGTTAACAAAGGACGACGACCTGCATAATCGTCCTTTATGTTACATAAAAAAAAAGTTGTTTGACGAAATATATGATATACATGCAATTATTATTAATAACACAATTTAAAATATAAGAGATATACGTATGGCAAAACAATTCAACATAGATTAACAAATAGTCAAGAAAGGGTCAAGTCATTATTGTTAGATCTAAATCAAGTCCCCAGCAGAGTCTCCATTCTATTTACATCCGTTCACTACAAGTTGGTCATAATACGACCTTAAATGGTCAAAGTGTTTTCAAATCCACTTTAAGTGTCAAATTTTTGTACTTTGAAACCTTTTGGAAGCTCTAAATGCAGCTAAATGCACATATATTCATAATTTAATGCCATAACATCTACCGTTTATTTTAATACCTTCATTGCATTCATAACTTCCTCTTGATGCTTTGCCCAACCTTTCCTTTTATGGCCTTTCACTGTTTTTTCTTTCTTTTCATAATGACCGGGTTCAAAATGTGTCGTAAAAAGAGAGTACGATTCTTGCGATATTGGAAGATGAAATGCGACTTTAAGAGGTATGGATTGATATTACGTGTGCCTTGAACAATTTGAGTAGAAATTTGATATATCTAAGGAAATTCAAGTGATTGTTGGTATTTGAATTTTGAGGAGTAGGTAACTTTTTATGGGAGAAGCTAACATTATATGGGTTAGGGGTAGTTAAGTTGATAGTGGGAGGTTATAAATTTTGCGGTGGTTATATCTGAAGTAGGAAAATTATGTGGAGTCCTTTCGTTGTCTAGAGTAGTAGTGTTGACAACGATATCCAAATTCGTCAAATCTCGAGTCTTATTCATTTTAACCCTCATTTCAACAATTTGTTTGAACAATTATGCAATCAATTTGTCCTGCTCAGCAATGATAGGGTTATTCATTATAATTTTGATCAAATCTAACATTTCAACCACTTTTTATTTGTCTTTTGACAAACATTTTTTGTAGAAGGAAACTTTGGGATCTTTAGACCTTGTGAAGTATGGATGTTCTGCCATTTTCCCAATACATATCAAATTTTAGTACCTAACAAAGAAAAATAACTCAAAAGATAAATGTGTTAGTCTACGTAGATGATAAATAATACAAAATATCACACACATATCCGCAAAAACGTAGGAGTTGCTTCACTTGAAGATAAAACTAGCCCACATGTATAGAAAGGTGACTAAATAGACAGGAATTTATCTATTTGCTCTTGAGCTTAGCGAATCAGGAATGTTGGCTTACGTTAATCCAATGTATTTTAGTATCTTTCCTTGATATAATTTTGATTTTCGATCGAGATAAAATTCCAATCTCCTTGCAAAAGTTGGAAAAATAGAATTTCTCAAATATGGGGACCAAGCCTTGAAAGGTTGTCCACGTATCTCACAAAAGAGAATTTCGGTCCTACTAGGTTGACTAACTTAAATCTTTTTCGATTTGAGATGGAGAGTCCTTTTATTACATGAGAGAGTAATATTTAAAATTTGACAGTGAAGCTCGAATTTTGTTGTGAAACTAAAGACTCAAGGGGTGCTTGGACGTACTTTTGATAGTGACTTTGATATTTGTGCTTAAGAGGTTCTAGAAAAATAATTCCAAAAGAATAGTCTAGAACATCTTTAAATAAAGTAACATATTCACACAAATAGTTAAAACACACAAAAAATTATTGTTCATTTTAAAAAAGTATGTGACCCTTTTGTGAAGGCTAGGCCTAACAATTTAAAAGATGTATAACGTCGTTTGGAACATTCAATTGCCCCCAAACTCAAATTTATACAAGTCTTATTAATAAAGTTCAATCGGGATACATAATAGAGAAAAGGGGATACAAGTAATCAGTCCCACACATGGGTATTATTCTAAGAAATACCTCTAAGGATCTTGATTTCTTAACATCTAAGAATACTGACGCCTTTGAATGCAATGATAACTCATGAAAAACTTCATATAACTAAAGTAAACTAATCAAAATAAACTCTCAACTTTGTTGGAAAATTGTTTGCCCAATGACGTATATATCCTTTAAATTTAAATGCATAAGTATGATCGTCCATTTCAGTTGTGGGTCATTTTGAACTCAAGGTGGTGTCTCTAATGGGTCCAGTACACCTTGAGTGTTGGATCATCTTAGACCAATGCACTTTTTGGGATTGAGCTTTGCTCTACACTACTTTGAATAAGAGTGAGTTTTATTTGAGATGGATTAGTGACCCAACTTGGGCTGGGACAGTTAGCGACTGTTGACCATGTAGTAGCCAACTACATTTGCCAGGCTACCACGAGAATAGTTTGGTTGATTGCGACCCACATAATCGTTTAAGAAATAAATAATAAAGATGTTGTTTGACGGCATTGTCTGCCATGAAATGCAACAATTTATGATTTACAAAATTGAAACAATTAAAATATTATACAAATAGCCTAACAAATTAATTTTATGGTTAGAACTCATTTCAAATCCCCAACAGAGTCGAGATTCTGTTTTATTTAAAAAGAAATATTGTCTGAAGGGTTGATTAGAGTCTTTACATAATTCTTTAAGGAAAAATAACAGAGCTATTTTTAGAAAGATGTAAAATAGAAAATAAATTGAAAATAATATATGGGGATTCGGGAGTTCATATTAACGTCTTAGGAAGAACTTGGAATAACCTAAAACGTACGCTAACATGCGGTTATCCTATAATCAAAATGTTTAACTAATTATTTTTTTAAAAGAAAGAAACATGCTTGACTAATTAAGAGGAGAACATTTAAAAAATAGAAGAATATCGATAATAAATAGGAAATGATAACAATTAAACTAATATAGAAGAATATAGATAATAAACGGAGAGAGATTGAGCCCAAATCTGATTTGATGTCCACATTGGTTAGTACTTGGACATGATTTCTGATTTGATGTCCATCTTGGACATGATTTCTGCCTTTTGGGTCAAAGGATTAATACTTGTAGATGTGCTAGACTAATATAAGAAAGGAAAAATTAGTAAACTAGTCAAAATAAATAACATATTTAGTAAAAATATCCATACTTTATAAATATTAGCAATAATGTCAAAAATGTCATTATTTTAGAAAATTTATGTGTCCCAATTTTCTTCCTATTTTATCTCTCTTTTTCAATTAATTCTATATATCATTTTTTTTTAAAATAAAGTCATTCTCTCTCATATTTATCTTTTCAAATTGTTAATTCTCTCTCCCATTTAATTTTTTTTCTCTCTCATGGTTATCTTTTCTGATTTTCCTCCAACATTCAAGTTGCAAATATTTTTTTGCCATATATTTTGGTTGTTTTTTAATCCAAAATTGAATCAACAAGAATCCCTTTGGTTAAGGTATTCCTAATCTTTATCTTATTTTCAGATTTCTTTTCTAATTTTATTTTTATTTAAATCTTAAAAAAATGTTGTTTGTATTTTTCAATTTCCGTTATGATTTACTCTCCAATGGCTGAATCCAAGAGGCTTACTAGAGGTATTCATCTTAATCAACCAATTTTTGGTGATTTTTCATCCCTTAATTTATTTATTACTTAACAAATAGTGTATAATGTATGATCCGCTGGTAAAACGAGGGAAGAAAGAGGGTAAGAACATTTACAAGACTCATTGGTGTGCAAAACCTTCCTCAAATGTAGAATCTTTGTCTACTCGTGAGGATCTTGAAAAAGACGACAAAGATCGGATAGTTGTCGAACAATTTTCTATTAGTTTGTTTTGTATTTATAGTTCTTTTTAGAATTCGGTATGCTTTTTTAATTTGTATTCAAATCACTATGTATACTATCAATATTTGTATTTATTAAAAATTTCATGTTGCATGGTTTATGAATCTTGTATTTGTTCCTAATTTGTATTCATCCAAATTATGTCAACTAGTTATGTATCTTATTTATAAGAAGAACAATTTTCTATTAGTTTATTTGTATTCGAATACAAATACAAATAATAGACATATTGGAATGAATACGACTTAGAAAAGGAAACAAGATTTTGAAAAGAAAAATAAATACACAGTGAAAAATATATACGAATACAAATGTATTTCTTAAATAGCTACATTTTATTTGACATACAGAATGAATACAAACTAATAAAGGTATGTCAACTGAATTTGACATTTCTTTCTAATTTGTATTTATTCTAAACGTATGTGAACTAGTTATGTATTTTATTTAAGAATGAGTACACCAAATATTCAATTTTATATTTCATTCACTTTTTCATCATACTAATTTTTTGTATTTTATATATTATTATACAAAATTCTAAATAAAAACTAGAATAAATAGAAATACAAATAAAATACATATTGAAATGAATACATACAGGATTTTTGAAGAAAAAAATAGTTATATAGGAAAAAATATATGAAAATACAAATATATTTATTAAATGACTATATAGATAAATTCGGCATACCTATTGGAATGACTACAAATTAATAAAAAACTATAACAAATATAAATAGAATATATTGTGAAATGAATATAATTTTAAAAAGGTAAAAATTCTGGAGAAAAAAAACAAAATTTAAATTTTATTTGAAAATGTTAAAAATTCTGGAGAAAAAAAAACAAAATTTAAATTTTATTTGAAAATGTAACTGATGAGAAAATTAAGGATGCTTGCCTTTTTTTGAAATATTCCCCCCTTAATTTTCTCCTTTTTGTTATTAAATAATTATATTTTTTAAATAAAAATAAATAATAAAAACATAAATAAGATACATAACAAACTAAAATGACATTTTTACTAAATATTGAAATTGTTGCTAATGGATCCTCTTAAATGCTAAAATATTGACATTTTGAAAAATTTCCCAGAAAGAAAACTGATTTTTTCTTTGGGCCTTTGGCCCAATTTCGACATGGCCTAAGCTAAGATAATAATCAAAATAAGGCCCAAATAGAAAAATACTAGGAAAAATTACATAAATTAATACATTTTAAAAAATAATTACTGATTTTAGCGATACTTTTTGTGTATTACCATTTATAGCAATGCTTTGTTAAATCTGTAATATGTATGAAAAGTGAATTATGGATGCAATATATATGAATTATAATGTTTTTTTGAAATATATCATGTTTGTTTAGTAAAAAAATTTCACATTGTATTGTAAGTGTATTGAAATATGTGATAAATGTATTATTCATCACTAAAATTTGCATTATATGTGAATAATAAATTGTATTAAACTCGTATTATAAATGAATTAAAAGTGATAAAGTGAAAAAAAATAAAATATTATTGCTATAAATGGTAAATATTTTTTTTATTATAGTATATTTATGTAAGTTTGTCAAAATACTATTTGCTGGAATTTGGAGCATTAGGCCCTATATTTGTTGATGGATACAACGTATACAACCATTGTATATCAGTGCGCATACTGTTGTATACTGCATGCATAAAGCCCTTCTTGAACTTTTGAACACATGTATATGAACTTTTGAGGTCGTGTTCTTCGATTTAATTAGATGGCTGGCTCAATACAACTCAAGATTATGCAAGGGTGGAGTCCAAAATAGACTTGAGTTGGTATCACATGCAACAAAACAAGTACATGTATTAGAACTCAAGCAAACATGTGAACTTAAAGAAGAGGATTGTTGAGTTTCGTATGGCTACAATCATTATTTATAAGATAAGTAAATAAGAATAAGGCAAGTTAAACTATTGTATTATACATTTCAACTTTTTTAAAACAAACAGACTCAACTTTAAACCTAAATGAAGCATCAGTGAAGATGAACAAAAAGTGCCACAAAAGCAACATGGAAGACAAAAGTTAAAATTACTATAATACACCACTTAATATTTTATTAACTGTATATAATTACAAATATAGTTTTAAAATTACGATCATAACAAATTAATTAATTTTTCAATTAAAATTAACTATGCAGTTCCTGAATTTTCTCTCTCTATCCTTATAGGAATCCATGCTTAAATTTATGGATGATAATTTAATTACAAAACAGTACTTTGATTGCCTTTAATAAATATTTTATTTTATTTTATTTTTGTTTGATGTAATATAGATAAGGTAAAAGTAAAATATTCTAGTTTTTCCATCATTGTTTCTTATTTTTACACGTTAATGGTATATGTGTGTGTGTGTTACAATATAGGTAAGGTAAAAGCAAAAACTTTTACTCTTTTCAATATTCTCCTTCCCTAGTTAGTCACGCTTCTAGTATTCTTCCTTCTCTCTTGTTCCTTTGTTTCTTCTATTTTTCCATATCTTTTGTTTGGTCATTCTTGCTCGATTGTTAACTTCTTTATATTGTTCTTCTTAATCTTTTTAGTTTTTTATATTGTCTTGGATGAATAGGACATCGCAGAAATCTCCAAGGATTAACAAATCAGTTTTTGTTATTGATAAGCTTCCATCATATGTTCTAGACCGCCATTTGAGTTGAACGTGTTCACTCAAACTGCAGTTAATTATGGCGAAAGAGATGATGATAAAATAGATTAAAAAAAATGAATTTGTTCTCATGAATTCCTCATCAAACAACAAGTTTCAACATAAATTTCGTTCGATTCTAAATCAAAGCAAGAAGGGTAAAGAAAAAATGAATTTATTCTCACCAATTCCTCATCAAACATCAAGATTCAACTTTATCCACACATGTTACACATGAGGGATATTTTGAAAAGAAATCAGAATTGCATCTCTTTTGCTCTAATAAACATGGACATTCATATCATTATGAATCTTCATTGGTGAAGATAGACCATTCACAATAAATTTCAGTTCGAGATAAAATATGATCGTGTCCACACTCAATTAGGAAGATATCGAGTTAATTAAGCCTTCGTATTTGATGTTTGCATCATTCTCACTACTATATTGTAATCCACGTAATTAGTTGTATAAATTTACAAATGATCAATCAACTTCATAAATTAGCAGAATGCATTTCCTACATAAATTAAATTATACAGTTTGGAAGTTAGTTTTGTAATTGATGGTATACAAACGTTTTTTGTTCGTAAGTATTTGTCAGACCAACATTTGCACCAAAAACAAAACTATATTATACATTAGAGATGTATTATGGTGTTTATAAAAACCATTATTAATAGTATCAATTACACCCAAAAATTAGCCAAACTCAATATTTTTTTAAACATGTTATAGATACCAATTCAGGCAAATTAATACACCATTAAATGTACCAACTACCAATATATTTACAGATTTGCATGCAGACATCGAAACCGCTGATTAAATCTGTTATAGTGGCTGAAAATACATTTTCACCAAATCACTTACCAAATCAGGTACGGTACAGTAGGTAACTATCGCTTAAGACACTTACCAAATCACTTACCAAATTACATGGAAAAACATAAATACACCAAATCACACACCAAGAACATACCAAGTCAAACACCAAAACACTTGCTAAATCACGTACCACAATTTCACACTATCACATTATCAATTACACCATATAATTTACACCAAATCACATACCACAATGTCATTGTTTTTTCAGCCTAACAAACAGTACATAATAAAATTGATATGAAATTTGGTGTTTATAAAAAATATAATACACAGGATCAGTTAAATAAAATCATCTAAACTATCTTTAAGCATTATGACCAACATAATAATTCTTTAATTCTGATAGTTATACTATGTACACAAATATATTTTTGATATTTGTTTCTACACATGGTAAAAAAATTACTAATCACACCAAATCACATGCCATACACATTTGAGAATTAAGGCATAAAATTTGTTATCACACACCAATCAGACAAATAAATACACCAATACACGTATATTACAATAAAAATAACTTTTAGTGATATTAAATATTGACATTAATAAAGATTGTTAAAGTCTTTACTGACATTAGTTAAGTGCCATTAGAACTAATGTCGCTAAAGACTTTAGAGACATATACAAAAAGTGTCAATTGCCGTTAAAAATATATATTTAGCAGCAATTAAGAATTAATTGCCGCTAATGATCATTTTTGTTGTAATAGTACTAGAATTTTAAATTAATTGATCTTTGTATTTTCTGTAACAAGTAACAACAACACCATAACACACACCAAATTTTTTTTATTGATTTATGTTGTTAATATAATGCATGCAACATATTAATTAAACTAGATCACATATAATAATAAATTTTAGAATTAGTTGTTTATATACACACAAAAAAAACTTACTCTGGTGTAGTAATTAATCAAACTTAAGGTTATACAAAAAAAAAAAAAAACAATGTTGTTTGATAACCAATAAAGTTGATTTTTTTATGCAACCAAAAAATATAAATGCGGAAAACAAAATATTATTTAAACATAATAATTTACCAAAAACCTAATATCATACCAAATACGACTACTAATATTTAATGTTTATTCAACAATTAAATAAAATCCATTGAATTTTCAATAGTTGATCATAGTAGATAAGGAGTTCTATTTTTGATAGAATCTGCTTTTCACGGGAGAAAATATTTAACAAATCCGTGTAAATCAGGTAAGGTAAAATAATCAGATTAAGGGATATTTGTTAGACATGACAATATTTCTGCATTTTTCTTTAATCTAGTTATGTACAAATAATTGCTATATAAGCGAAAAAATGTTGTTAAATAGTACTGATTAACATACATAAGTTGTATACTTATGTTTTTTACCCAAGACAAATAACTATAGGAGCAAGCCTAATAATAATAGTTCCTCCGTTTAAAAAAAAAATGAGTTCCTTTTCTTTTCAGTCTAATGAGTTCCTTTTCTTTTCAGTCTATTTAAAAAAGAATGACATCTTTTTATAAGATTAAAGACCAATTTTGTATATTTGACATAACTTTAATACTTGACCACAAAAGATTCAAAAGTCTTTTTTATATTCTTAAATTCCGTGTCAATTTAATCAGGTCATTCTTTGTGAAACGTAGGAGTATACGTTAATAATGATTTGAAGTAAACAATACTACTCCCTACAAAAATTAATCAAGGGAAGGAAAGATTTTTGTTACTTATGGTCAAGTCTTTAAGTCAAAAAGAAAAAGAAAAAAAAATCTCCAAGCTAGGTTAAAGGAAATCGTTCAACAACATTAATCAAATATGCCTTGCATGGCCCGAAGTATACTATTACTACAAATATAAGCATATTCCTTGTTACCTTAAGGAAATATGGCATTGTACAGAACAAATAAATTATATTGCTAGATCGCTCTAAAATACATGATTTTAAGGGAAAAGGGTAGTTCATACCCAATTTCAAACTTGACAATAACAGAATCCTAGGAAGAAAAGGAGATGATCATCAAAATCATGGAGATGGTCTGGATCGACATGGGTTTCGAGATACATATGTAAGGTTAATTACTATGAGACAGAATAATTTTTTTTTTTGTGTTGCCTAAGATCATAGCAAATGGTCGAGTCTATATAATCTTAATTGAGAGAAAAGTAGAATGGGATTTCTATTATATTTCTGAGTATGTTTATATTGCCTCTTTATAATGGATAGAATTGGGATACAAATCTATACCCATTCAAAATTAAAAAATTTCTTTGACGATAAGGTTAGGGCAACATATACTTGTACAAATTTGAATGTGATTAAGGGCAGATGACGAACACAGAAGGAGATGGAGGCCCCTGGATTGATTCACGAAGGGTCTTCTTACGAGAGGAAGAGTGAGGGGAGATGAAGTGCGTGATTCCAAGTTGCCATTTGGGTTGCGTTTGGTTTGCAGCATCGCTGCTGGACTGGGTTCTTTACTAAATGGAGAGAAAGGGGTTTGTATTGATTGAGGTGGGTCTTTGAAGATTTAACAGTGTAATATTGTGGGGTTGGGACTTTGGTATGGGCTCAAAGTTAAAAAGGAATTTGGTCAATTAGGGTTGCAGATGGGTCCTTGCTCACTTAAATAGAATATTGGGCTATGATTTTGGTCAAATTAGAAAAAAATGGGTCTTCAAAAGGGAGCCAAAATGTAGTCAATTTGACTTAAAAAAATAACCACGAATTACAATTGCAACAAATTCAGGTAATTGGTTGAATTCAGTCGAAATTTAAATAAGACGAAGTAATACAATTAATTAACAATATTCTTAATAAAACGATATAACTTAATTATGAAACAATTAATTCAAAATTATAAATTCTAATATAACTAAATTAATTAATTGAATATCTAATTAAAACAAAAAAAATTGAGACGATTTTGAATATTCATAAAATATACTAATTATATACATAATTATGTAAAACATATATACTATTGAAAAATTATAAAAACAAAGTGACAAACTATTTGAACTAACTTGCAAACTATTTTCCCCCTAAAGCTAGTTATTTTAAATCATTTGAAATTGAAGAAACTCGATGATTAATCTATATTATGAATGTCAAAATTTGGTGTCAATAACAGTTACATGTACTCAAGCTAATAGAATCTCTCAATATAAGCATAGGATACTGTAACAATCCTAAAATGAATTCGATTTATCTAGAGCTTCCTCAATTTTCTAAAGTCTTACAAATAGCTTAATTAATGTGTTTGAGAGTTTTGAAGTCATTTCAATTGAATTTGAAGTCAAACGTCAAGGGACGACCAAGACGTTCGATGATTAGTTGCTTACGTGCTTGCATGTGCTTATGTGTGTATCATGAGTTTATGAGGTCCTTATATGGTTAATATTAGTGTTTAAAGGCAGCATGTTGATTTTGGTAAGGGTAGGAGGCCAAACGTCCAAGAACGTCCAAGACGTTCAAAAGTTAGCCTTTAAACGTCCTTGTGTGTTGTTGTGTGTCTTAGCATGTTTTATGACGTGCATGTTTAGGGGTCCAACATTTGGGAATGACTCCACCTAAGAACCACAAGGGGTACTAGAATAGGACCCCAAACTCTTGGGAGTAGATTGCCTGCCAATGGCAAACCACGACCCCCAAATGACGGCCAGTCAACCAGGCGAAGGATCGTCGATAGAGACTTGAAGCCTACAGGTTTGGGAGTTGCAGACCCAATCAGCAGACCCCAAACAACGGGGCATTGTCTAGTTGATGGCCCGTTGATGGGAACAACAATTTGCCTGCCAGTCGTCCCAAGCTTGGGGTGTTTTGCGAATTTCACCCTAATTCTTATAAAATAGGAGGATAGTTATTTTAGGTGGGTCTGGGTATTTTAAGACTTTTTAAGTCATCAAACTCTCATTTAGACCCTAGCACCTAGATCAAAACCCATTCCCTCCAAAAGTTTCTCCCAAAACCTCCATGAGAGCTCAAGGTGAAGATGGACCTTGATGATGGATCTTTAATGGAGTTTCTTCTTCAATTTTCTTTTGATTCTTCAAATAAGGTATGGGAGTTCTTCATCTAAGGTCTATCACCTTAGAGTCAATTTCAAAGATGATTTCCAAAGATTTCAAAAAGATGAAAATTCCAATTTCTACTCTAAGTCTTGAGTTCGTTCATGAAACGTTTTCAAACCTTAAGATATGATGTTGTTATTGTTTTGTTGATGTTTTTCAATGAAAATCTCCATGAACTCTTGACCTTCTCAAATCTCTATATTTGGATTATGTTATAGGTGAATTGATTATGACTTGATAGTAGTGAATTCATGTATAGATTTATATGGGCTCTTGATTTAGGTATGGATCATGATTATATGGTTTATAGGCTATCTCAATTGGATTATACGAGTATTTTATATTCTTCAGTTCATTGTATATGAAGCTTATTGAATTGAATTGGTGATCATGGTCATTGGTAAGGGCCTTTAAATATTGAGTTGGTCGATTTGGCTATGGATTGAAGTTGTGAGATTGGATTGGTGGCATGCTGACCTAACTCTCTTTATATTATGTTTTATAGTTATTATATTACGATGATGATTGGTATGATCCACTTATGGTGGCGGTGCTTATGTGTTATAATTGTGAATAATGTGGCCTTGTCGGCATTACCTTATGAGTCGTGAATCAATTTAGCCTTATCGGCATTACTTTATGTATTATGTTATTTTATCATGTATAACTTGGTTATGGGATCATTTTAAATGTCTTGATGACTTGTATATATATGTGTGAAGTAAAGCATGTGTTCTTTAATGTACTTAGAGGTGATCATGATAGGCTATAGTGATGTCTTATGTGTGTGCTTGATGCTGAAGTGTTAATATTCTTAAATGACTATATGAGACTTATGATAAGATATATTGATGATTCTATAGGAGTGTGTATGATTACTAGTAAGTATGCTTAGTTGACCCGATGTGCTGCTTGGGTGATATATTATATGTGATATGGTGAAGTATGTGTGTCTTATTTTGGTAGTCTTATGTCCCTTACTTGATACATGTAAGATGTGAATATGAGTTCCTGACTTAGTATATGTGCTAAAGCTTCTTAGTCTTGTATGTGTGATTGCCATGTGTCCTTGAATATTGTTAAGAACATCCTTTATGTGGAATCTTTTAGACAGAAGGTTATGATATCCTTGAAGTTGAAAGCCCTAATGGTATCCTTCTTGTGTGAATGGTAGACTTAAGATTGGTTGGCTGAAATGACAAATCATCCTTAGGAAAATGATTGAGTTATCCAATTAGCCATTGTAGGTAACCTTAGTGGATCCTCTTTGGTAAGGTGTAATGTGATTGGTTTGTGAACTTGATATGGAACCCCTTCATATGGTCATTTATGTGAATTCCTCTATAAGAACAAAGACTAGTACCAAGTGAGTATGGTTAAGGGAGTTGCTTTATTTGAAATATGAAAATAGAGAACAAAGAAACCCTTCACATTCCTTAACCGTGTGCCTACATGGGATATATCCTCGCTCTACCGTTGGCAAGTAGAACATCCTCCATCGGAGTTGAATAACTCCGAATTCCATGCTTAGTTACCATTGTCTATGTCATTTATTGCCTATTCTCATCATATGGGATACCTACTAGTGTTAGAGAAGTGTTATGAAGTTCATGTGGTGGTATGAGACGCTATCTAGACATTGCACGATTAGCCTTTAAAGATGTTAGTGAGTAAATTCCTAGGTCTTCTCCAAGACCATTACTTGAATGTACTTAAGTGTTGAGTTTCTCCTAAATGGTAAAATCAACCTAATGAATTAATTAAAGACTTGTTAATTGAAAAAGTATCTATCTAGAGTAGCTTTGAGGATTTCTTAGGTAGGCTTGGGAGGGTGTATGGGTGTTCTCTTCAAGTATTACTTAGGTGAGTCTTAGAGTAATTCTAGGCAGGGAGTCTAATTGGTGAAATGAAAATGATCTTATCATAGTTAGTCTAAAGGACCTCTTTGGTTTGTATGAAGGGACTGTATGAGAGATCGCTTCATAACTCACTAAAGTGAACCTTGGAATGACCTTTGGTAGGAGGGTCTCATGTGTTATGTGAATTGGTGTTATAGTTGATGCATTGGAATAGCTTACTTTAGGTAGTCCTACGGATCATCTAGGTGTGTGTGAAAGGGTTGTATGGGCGGCCGCTTCATAACTTACTTAGATGAGTCTTAGTATAACCTTTATCAGGGGATATATGTGAGTATGTTTAGGTGTTTTGATGTGGTCTTGATGCTATCTTGTGATTTGTAAATTATATGTGAAGTTACAGTGAAGTCACTGTAAGTTTGCCATAAATTGAGTTTAATTTGTAATGTGTCTTATATTGTGATTATAGACTTGTTTGATGTCTCTTAAAATATTTTATGAAGGTTTTATATCAAAATATCATGAAAGCATGTTTCTATACTAAATTTCCCTTTTTCATGGTTTTTGCATGGCTTCCATACTTAGTGCACTCAATGTGCTAACCCCTTCTTTTACCTTTTTGACTAAAGTATAGGGAATTGGAATTCTTGATATGCCATGGAGGATGAATAGGTTTCTAAGGATTGAATATGGAGTATTGGTGAGTCCTCATCGATTTGAGGACAATACCCACACGTTCTTTTATGTCTTGCTCTTTATTTTATGTCGTGTGTGGGATTAGACACAAATGTTGTATACTCCAAAGTATAGATGGTTCAATGATACATTGTAAAAGGTTTATTGTTTTAATGAATGTCTTCTACTTGAGCATGTTATTGAAAGAGTTCCTCATGTGTGAAGAAAGTTTTGACTTCTTATTTATTTTAGAGTGTTTATTAGGCGATGATTAATACGAGTGGCTCTATTGAGACTCTTCGGAGTCACATATGCCGTGTGGGGACTCAAGAATGCTCTAACTTTTAGGTTGTACTTGTGGATCGTGACAAATACTCAACGACCTTTGGTGAGCGCCAGGTTGCAATAGCGCTTTACTGAGTCTCTACCATATTTAACATTATATATTAGATAAGGGGTGTGATGTGTTGGGAATTAAACACACAACACACACAAATAATCTAGAGAAAAGAGAAACGGAACACAAACGGGACACACAAGAATTTAACGTGGTTCGGTTTCCCTACTCCACGACTGTAACAGGAGCATTTTATTTCACTTGTGCTACTCCAGAATTACAAATACAAGGATCATATTTATAGGAAAACCAAATGGTTAACCTAGGGTTTCAGTAATGGGTCGGGCCGGCTCACAAGCCTCCACAAAGCCCAACAATCTCCCACTTGGAGGCTTGAAGAATTTCAACTGTCATCCACTTAGAACACTTGTATGTCTAGTAATCTTTTTCAACTCTCTCCTGCTACAGCGGCCTTCTCATCAGTCAATTGAAAGGCCCGTTGAAGCTCCCCGAAGCTTCAACACATCAGTCACGGCTGAAACTGCCCTTGACTCGTCCTCGGTCCCTACAGGCTCCCACTTGAGACACGAAGTGCCGGATCCTAGAACTCCCTGAGAACAAACACTCTCCATACTCAGCAAGAAATTTTCTGGAGACGTATCAACAGCTGGAATACTGGTTCTCTTGACCCACTGTCTTCTAGGAGCCTTGGCTGAAGCACGGCCGGTGCTCCCACTGCCACAAACGCCTCTGACTGGTCTTCCTGAACCTTTCCTTGCTCGTTCATCCTGAATCTGACCTGTGGCTCTGGGTTTCTTTCTTGCAAAGACAACCTTCTTCTGCCCACGAGATTCTGTGAACCGGACTTTGTTTTTCTTCTGAACTGGGACGGTCACTCCCTCAGACGGTAATCCGACAATATACAACGATCCTCTTTTTGTTCCACGAGCCATGACAAGATTGCCCCTCACGACCTTCCACTGCCCATTTCCGAACTTCACATGATGTCCCTGTTCATCCAACTGCCTAACAGAAATCAAACTTTTCGTCAAGCTTGGAACAACTCTGACATCCTTCAAGGTCCAGAAACCGACTGGCGTCTTCAGCACCATGTCACCCATGCCCGTAACATCAAGAGCTCTATCGTCTGCAAGCCTTACCTTTCCAAAGTCTCCAATAACCAGATTCTGCAATGCTTCACTGCTGTGGGTAGCGTGAAAAGAAGCACCAGAATCCATGACCCAGGAATCCACATTGCTCTCCGCGCAACAGATAAACAAATCCTCGTTGGCGCTGTCTTCTGCAATGTTGACTTGTTTGTCTTTCTGGCATTGATTCCTGAAATGCCCCACCTCCTTGCAGTTCCAACATGTTACACCTGAGCCATCCCGAGCCTTCTACTGACTCCTTCTTCGGTTCCTGCTCCCACTACCTCTGTTATTTCCTCTGTCTCTGACGACGTTTAGCATATCACCTGATGATTCTCCAGAACTCCTTCTTCTGACATCCTCGTCAAGAACGAGATCACGAATCTTCTCAAAGGTGAATCCATTAGGTCCCACTGAACTGGCAACTGCTGTAACCGTTCCGGACCAACTGTCAGGCAATGATGATAACAGTAGTAAAGCTTGAACTTCATCATCGAACTTAATGCCAACTGACAAAAGTCTGGCTAAGATCGAATTAAATGAGTTGATGTGCTCGGTAACTGAACTGCCTTCCTTCATCTTTGTGTTCACCAACTCTCTAATCAGCAAAATTTTGTTTGTTGCAGATGGCTTCTCGTACATGTTAGACAAGGCTTCCAAGATGCCTTTCGCTGTCTTCTCCTTAAGAATGTTGAACGCAACATTCTTGGTCAACGAGAGTCGGATAACTGACATAGCTTTCCGATCCAAAACTGCCCACTCTGCATCAGACAATTTTCCTTGCTTGTCACCCAACACTACGTCCAAATCTTTCTGAACCAGCAAATCTTCAATCTGCATCTTCCACCAACTGAAATCTGTACCATCGAACTTCTCAATTCGGAACTTCCCATCTTCTGCCATCTCAAAGGACTTCGGCAATTCCCTTAACGACGTTTTCAGACAGCGGGCGACGATTTGGACGATGCTCACGATCTGGACGCTCGCGGCTGGATCTGAGGCTCCTCGACGCGGCGGCCACTAGACGGCAGCGGCGTTCTCTGCCTCGCTACTGCTGCGCGGCTTTCTCCCTCGCTGGGCTACGATATGCGGCAGATCTCCTTCGATCTGGGCTGCCTGGTTCGCGGCGGCTGCTGCTCGCGAATGGCGGTTCCAGATCCTCGGCGTCTTGCACGGCTGTAGCTTGCGAACGGCGGCGGCACACTCCTTCCACTGCACACAGTTCTTCACACAAGAACCCTAGGTGACAATTTCTCACAGTTTGTGTTACAATGTTGTTGAAACCTCGCTCTGATACCAATTGTTGGGAATTAAACACACAACACACACAAATAATCTAGAGAAAAGAGAAACGGAACACAAACGGGACACACAAGAATTTAGCGTGGTTCGGTTTCCCTACTCCACGACTGTAACAGGAGGATTTTATTTCACTTGTGCTACTCCAGAATTACAAATACAAGGATCATATTTATAGGAAAACCAAATGGTTAACCTAGGGTTTCAGTAATGGGTCGGGCCGGCTCACAAGCCTCCACAAAGCCCAACATGATGGGGACCTGTCGTGTTATATGCTAAGTGTCTTCTTTTAGTGGCTTTGTTGACTAATGTCAAAGTCAAGCAAAAATTGTTTCTTGTTTTCTAGTAATCAAGTCCTGAACAGCCAATTCATAAATATTTATTATAGGCCTATCTATGTTGGTCTTTCATTAGAGTATATTACTATACTCATAAAAGATTAACAATTGTTATAGTTTCATGAATGATAAGCACACGTTATAAGTTGGTTTTGTCGGGTCTTTAAGACATTTGTTGTCTGTCCGTCTCAATGGGCTTGGGGCGTGCATCAAATCCGTCCAATGTTCTTCTCCGAAAATTTCTCTCTCAAAATTCGAGAAGTCTAGGTTTTCAAGATCAGGTCTCCAAATTCATCATTAATTGTGGGATTTTGACATCAAGGTATGATAATATTCACCCATGGAGTCCTTTCCTCCATAGGCTTCTTTAGTTCTTCAATTTTATAAGTTAGAATCTCCAATTGAAATTTGGGTCTTATTCAATTTGATGGGTTCATTTCAATTATGATTCATTTAATTTTTATGTATTTTTATGCATTAAATGATATAATTACATAATTTAAATTGAATTCACTTCAAATCATGCATGATCCACATTTCTAAATGTTTATCATATGATGAAGCTTTTGAATTATGAAAGATTAATTTATGAATATATGCATATTTGTATGTGAAATTGATGAAAATTATTTAAGGTTGCTTGAGAGTAAATCATCAATTTCGTTGTTGTTGTTTTGAAAGGATTTCTCATATACTACTCAAAACATGATTGTGAAAGGGTTTTCTCAAGTGAAAGATTCACAAGGTTGAAAGGTTTTCTCATCTAAGTTGAATTACGATTAGGGAGCTCGTCTAATGAACTGTAGTTTGGATTGACTAATTAATTATTCCCTTCCATGGATAATAAGATGAGTTAAGATTTACGACTATTTTGTTGGGTTTTTACTTAGCATCGAGTGGAGAAGAAGTGACTACCCATATCGCATAACTATGTGCCCCCATAGGTTAGTCTTGTATAGACATTAGTAATGGATACACCTAAGCTAGAAGTTTATTGTTCTTACCTTTTCAAGTAATGATATCTCTTTTTTGTATGAGATAGACATCGTATTCCGTGTTATATCACATGATCTATGTCGGTAAAGGTAAATCTCCTTCAATAATAAACTAAAGTTACATTCTAATAGTATCCCGAATGTATTTTGAACATGTTTTTAACATATTATTTTATTATTTAGTTTTGCAATTACGTGTCTTATAAAGTCCTTTTAACTCTTAGAATTGATATCATCCTTGGTACATTCCATGTACTAACACATACTTGTGCCTACTTTGTTTCACTAATGCAGAGCTCGACGCTCATACCTGCCATACATGTGGCTAGTGATCCCTTATAGACATTGAAGATGGTGAGTGCTAATGTTCCGAGGATCGAGACCCTTTTATTGCTTTTATGTCATTTCATTTAAGATTTTGTATATGATGTATGTGCTATGTCCCAATTATCTCCCTATAATGTAATAGATGGCTTTTATACTCATGATTTTTCAAACACTCGTATGTGAAATGTCACTCTTAAAACTCTTTTGTTTCTATTATTGTTATGATGTATGCTATGTAGATTGTGTAGGAACTCTCGGGGTTTTGAATGTCCAGTCACATCTGGGGTGTAATTTGGGTCGTGACACTCCTATCGTTAAAACAATATTCACATGCATATAATTCAAATAACCCATGTTGTTGTTTTGACCAAAGTGACTATCGTTGTCACTTCTATGGTCACTCATTGTATTAGACATGCAAATCATCCAACAACGACACAAAATAACAACTACTACAACTAAATGAATTTACAAACTTATTTGTCAAATGGAATTCTCAACCACCATTCTGCAGAAATAACGCCATTTATGATGACGCTCAAATGTCCTTCTTAATACCAATTTAAAGGGACAACAGTTGGAGTTAGCAAAAATGGTCAACTAACACTGGGGGTCAAATCTCAGAGAATGGTATATTATAAGGAAATCCTAGTAAGAAATTAAGATTGTAAAATTATTCATTTGTAATATCTAAAGCAAGTGGGTTGAGGCTTCCACCAATTAAATAAATAATTAGGTTATCAATTATCACAATTATGCTAATATTAAGTAGAATTTAAGAAATATGAAGCAATCCAGGGGTGCAGGGATCAAAAATCGATATCATATAGGGGTATGATGTTCTATAGTGATAAATTTTCATAACAGGTTAGGTTATCCTTAATGATGTTATTCATTTTTCGTTCTCAAAGCATTGATTCATAGAATCTCCTTTTGATCTCATCCATATTTAAATCTAAACAACCCAATAGTTTAATCTATTCTCTCTTTCGATGCAAAAATAGGACAAATATATTCAATCCATAACCTTTATTTTCAAGAAATTTAAAGATGTCACACCTAAATTGCTATTATTGGACTAGTTACCCACTTCAATCAATCTCTTTCGAGCGTCAACTAGAGATTGAAAGAAGGAATTAAGTTTGCAATATTTACTCTCAGTTAACCATGCTAATCATCACAAATTCATTTATTGATAGCAACAAAATAGAGTATACTACAATACCTACTATATTAATTTAACATGTAACCCCATAATTGCAGCCCTAAATCTTGAAGTTTTAGGCACTTATAACAGAAAATAAAGAAAATATACTTTCTATGAAAGCAACCAGGGATAGTATCAGTTTATGTAATTACAAGAAAACCCACTTTGGATTCAACTTCAATTTGTCAAATACAAGAACAATGTTGGCAAAACCCCAAAATGTAGAATTTGTTCTTCACAAAGTAATGTTTTCTCTCTTTTTAAAATATTAAGAACTCTCCCCAAAAGAGTAATCAAAAGATATTTTCCTTTATATCTCCTTTGGTCTATTTATAGTTTCTGAAAATATGGCCGAAAAATTCAACACGCTACTCTTTTTGCGACATTAGTTGGGCTTTCCTAGATTATTTGGCGCATCACCGATCATGCTTCCGCCCGTAATTTTTTCTCTAGTCTTCAAGTATTTTAACCTCTGTCAACAAACACGTTCCGTCTTCCTTTCACGTCTTCCGAATAATCGAATGCAACATTGGTTAACCTTTCAAGACTTCAATTTCTCCTTGCACTAATATTTTCGATGATGAGTAATGTCGTCTTTCTATTTCGATGAGTCACCATCTATGTCGAAGTTCGATGACCTTTCTCTCTAGGCCCAAGTGTTGTGCCCTTTTCATTTAGGTGAGGTCATGCTCACTAGGTGATCCGCCTTTCTTGTTTTGCGACCATCAATTTATAGTTTGCACTTCTTTTTACAATTTCGTCTATTCTCAAATATTTATCCTTGCATTGTCCATTAGCTTTCATAATTGTAAATCATCAAAGTGGCATCAGAATGAGAAAAAAATAGGAATTGAAGACGCTAAATATTGAGCTAAATAAGCCTCAAATGAGTGTAAATCCACGACTCATCAATCGACATCTTCGTTTTTATTGGCTTGGTTTGCTTGAGAATTCCGAAGATTTCATCCATGTTTATCACGACCCGTTTTTCTTTAGACTCCAACTCCAACTCACAATTTTTGACTACTTGACAAGGAGCATAAATACTCAAATTCTTGTTCTCACATTGGTCTTCATGGTTTCAATTTCAAACCCAAGTTGCATCATCTCATAACACCAAGTTATGACCAAGTTGAAGCAATAATTCTTCATTTGAAACATTAGATGATGTATCCTGTCACCCCCTTTAAGGTTTTTGGCAAAACACATGAACCAAATTTGACTCACTACCCTTTTTTCTTCACATATCTCCTCATCTAATATATATATATATATATATATACATATACATATATATATATATATATATATATATATAATATATATATATATATATAATATATATATATATATATATATATATATATATATATATATATATAGTCCTCCCCAACAAGGTCATGGATCATCAACATAAAGATAACAATCACCAAGTATTGTTTCATCATACGAAGACGTAGAAAAAAATATATTTACAATTTGGATAAAAACAAGTAGATTAATTCTAAACCAATTCAATACTTCTTGTTGTTCCCCGACACTATCACCATTTTGATAATTTATATGACCCATCATATGAATCAATAAGTAGTCCCTAGTAATATGATAACCCACATGTAAGGTCGGGGTTGAATCCCACAAGGAACAATGTGTCAGCAATTAAAACGATAAAAAATTACAAGATACAAGTTTAAATCCGAATGCAAAATACATAATATAAAATGAATATGATTGTAGTAATAATCATAGATAGGGGAAAAAAAGTATTTTCAAGCAAAGAATCAAAGGGAATTAGGGGATGGGTAGCTAATTAATATTCTCAAGATCCACTAAACAATAATCTCATGCAAACTCAATCATGGATCAAAGTATATATGCATTGAAACTTCAATGATTCACCTTCTTCTTTCGAATATAAGCAAATATATCTCACCTCATTGTATTTAACCTATTTAAGTAGTTGTCACAATTAGTTCAATTCTATGCATTGCATGTATATATTATCTCTAGTTATAATCCAATATATGTGTTGTTACACCACAAATTATGTACCAAATAATAATTCCTAACCTCACTTTTGTTTTTAAAGCTCAATCAAATTGAATGGGCAAGTCGAAGGAGAGGTAAAATTCATTAGGAAATCAATTAAGCTTGAAATTGACTAGATAATTAAGCACCCACTTAATAAATGTGAACCATTTAATTAACTACAAAAGCTAAAGATGTCAATAAACATAAATAATACCCAAATTCTCCAATGATCAATTACACCCATAATTGATGCGATAAAATGCAAGGAAATGAAGAGAGAGTGAAAATTATTACAATAGATAATTCAATCTTTAATTCAAAAGGTAAATTGTGAGGAAACTTGATATTAAAGGCTAAAACCCTTTGATAAGAACTCTTAAATTCATATGGAATCAATAATAATATAATAATTGCTATGAATAGGTGTAAAAATAGGGGGTGGGGTTGTGATCAATATGGTGAATTTTCAGTCCCGTCCAATGCCTGGAAGTTATCTCTTTGCGTTCACAACATTTTCTATTGACTCTGATGGAAATGCGTTGACCATGCGATCGCAATACCTAGAGTACTTCCAGTCTAAATTTGAAGTTTTTGCTCGTTTTGTCTCAATTTCACTTGGTTTCTTCAATCGTCTTCTTAATCAAGTCATCACTTTGTTTTCATACAAATATCAAGAGAACCACATCAAATGCACCTATTCTCAGCAAAACAAGCCAAAAGTAAAATCTTAAAGACAAGATAATGTCTGAATAAACTTATTTTATAAGAGAGTCACTAGCACAAGACCATGCTCACTCGAGCATCTGAAATAAAAACAACGTGTCAAGTTATTATAAAGAAAATATAAGTGTCATGTATTCGAACCATAAGGACTCACCAATGCTCTGTAGGTTTATAAGAATATGTACTAACAACTAATCTAATGTAAAACATAAAGATCTATATAATAAACAATACAAGCATAAGAATGTACGCTGTCAGAATTTACTACGTATGGGTAAAATTCATAAACTAGTGCATGATAAAAGACAAAAAACATAAACCGACACCTGAAGTTGATCTGAATTTTCAAATAGACACCTAAACTATGCAAGTGTCCTATTACCGCCGAAACAATCGTCAACTGATATTATTATATCCTTTTTTATCCACATAGCATGGAGAGCTCTTGAAGAACGTGAACAAACTAAAAAAATTAATATAATTTTATTTTTACTAGTATTTTGTTATAAAACATGTTTTTCTTATTATTTTAACTTTTTCTCCTCATTATTTTTTTCTTTTTTCCTTCTTCTTGATAAACTTCTTGTCATCTCCATTGAAGCTTCTCACTTTCAACATCACTTTTTACCACAACTCGACCTCCCTTTTTTACTTCTATTAGTTTAACTTTTTTAAGCTTAAAATTGTATCATAATATTTTATTATATTTTGAACGATTTCATAAACCCATTAGATATCAAGATGATTGTTAGGTTTTATTTAGTTTTTTTTTAAAAATTCAAATTTCACTTAAACCTTTAAAATTTTCGGAGAATTCATTGTTTTAGTCGAAATTAACATTTCTATTTAAAGTTATATGAGATTGAGATATGATGATACCTTCAAAATTTTATTTTTCGTTGAAAAATAATTAGTTTGATTATCAATAACTCAACAAAGTCTAGAAAATAGTGTGCTTTTTTAAATAAAAGAATTTGATTAAAAGAGAAAAAAGAAAAACAATAAAGAAAATGGAGGAATTCAACTTGACATTGGGGGTGGAGTGAGGTGAGGGTGGGAGGTGAAGAAGAAGAAAAAGAAAGGAAATAGAGGGAGCGGTAGCTTAAAAGTAGGGGTGGAAGATGAAGTATAATTTAAATGAAATTAAATTAAAGTAATAATATTAAAATAAGTCAAAAAGAAAGAGATATAAGTAAAGAAAAACTTCAGTGAAAAGAAAAATTATTTTTCAATTTAAATTGATACGTGTCACATAATGATTGATGTCTGATAACACTTGCTTTTTAAAATCTAAAATTGATAAAATGATGAAATAATATAAGTTCAGAATTTTTTTTTTTTGGGGGGGGGGGTAATACGACACCCACATAGTTAAAGTGTCTTTTTGACGATTCGGGACAACTTCAAGCGTCACTTTATTATTATTTTTTTATTGATAAAATGATATGTCCGAAAAGATGATAATGTAATGACTATGTAAACATGACATCAAACCTATCATAAATTTTATAAATCAGTGTACAAGGTCCTGCATTTTTCATCAAATCATAATTATAATACATGTAGTAATCATAAGAGTAGTTGTCATCAATTTAATGGAAAATAAAAATCAGAAATGGATGTGAACATAATAAAGGGGAGTTCCAACTAATTTGAGTGGAAAGTCTAGATTTGAGTTCTCATCAAGATTCTCCACTCAAATTATTTGGGACTACCGTTGTTCCATTCACGTTTTTTCATTTTCATTTTTCACCGAATTGATGACAATTACACACACATTTTTTTTTTTATAAGGAGGGGTTCCTTATTTTTATAAAACCTTTAGATTTTGTTTCTCATTTCTCTTTTGTTTTCATTTGGGAACGTAAAACTAGACTTCTAAACCAAAGAAAAATAAAATAATTAAGAAGGAGATCCTCAAATGAGTGAAATTTACCAGTCATCAACTTAGAATTTTTGTTTCTACTTAAGTAAAAAATAAATAAAAACCTCAAGATGCTCTTATTCTAGCAGACACCACAAAGGCAATGGCTTCGGTTGGTACTAACAAGTAGTTCACATGAAATCTTTTCACAAGCTCAATCTCCTCATTCACATGCACCACTATATTCCTAGTACCAACCAATCCACAACCTTCCAAAATAGATGACGATTTTGCACTTAAGAAAGTAGTCACCATGTTTATCATTGGAAAACTTGATGCATCTATTTAGGGTTAGCTACTCATACTTCGCCACATCCAACACCAATCAAACACTAACAAGCAATTCAAAATTTACCTTAAGAAAGACGTCACTCTATTCGTAATTAGGCATTGTCATTTTAACATCTCATAACTCCAAATAACTAGAAATAAGCTAAAAAACTTAAAATTATCACATTTGAAAAAAAAAGGGAAAAATCTAGAAAATTTCTTTAGTTTAAGAAGTGAGTTTTGGTAATTTCAAAACGACCATAACTTCTATCTCAAGAGGATTAAGAGTCAGTTATTTATGTGGTTGGAATGCCTTTGGAATAATCTTTCCAAGGCGCCGAGTTTGCACGATTTCGATATCGTATGAGGGAGATATGCCTTCCAGAAGTTGGGCTGTTGGATTGAGAAAAGTCCTAATGCGGATTTAAGGAAGGGAAAACTAATCTTTTCTCTAATTTATTTCCTAATTCATTTTTAGGGATTTAATAGGGTAAAACTTAGTTTTATTCAGTTTTGAAAAATAAGAATGCGCTTAGGGCTTGTAGAAGAGAGAAAGAAGAATGAACGAGAGAGAAGTCACGATTTTGCAAAGATCATCCAAGCTTTGTGATTGGAATTCGTCGGGGGTCATCCCTATCAAGGTATGTGGGTTATTTCATGTTGGTTTAATTCACCCACACACCAATTTGTTTTAATTCAACAATCTATGAGTTAATTTAATGTTAGAAGTTAAGTTCGTAAAGAAAAGTTTTGAATTATTAATGATTGAATTGTTGGCTTCCATTTTTAGTTGAATCCTTGTTTCTCCAAGTTATTTTTAGTTGAATTTGGTTGTTATTGAGAGTACCAATAGTCCCAATCATATGGTGAAAGAACTAGGAAAGTTTGGAGGGTTTAGGAGATGAAAAGAAGTTGAAATATTGGTCAGACGCACCTGGGTAAGGCCAGGCGCGTCGCGCCTGCACTACGCCAGAAAAAGGTTGCAGTCAACTAGGTCCTGGTGCGCGCGCCACTAGTGGGACAGATCCAAGCCTCTCAGTCAACCAAGGATGGTGTAGTGCGCCACTTGTGCGCGCGGATCGGTTTTTGTCGCCTAGTTTTTGTAATTTAACCTTCGTAAGTCCTTCTAAGGTACATTAACACTTTCTAATGATTATAATTACTTCAATTGAGTTCTAAACATATAGAAATCACAAAAAAACATGAATCCATAATTCAATTCAAGGAAAATTAAGATCAAAGTCAAAGAAGTTAACAGTTAAGTCTAAAAGTTAAAAAACAAGTCAAAGTCAGTTCCTACAGTTTCTAGTAGTCTTTTTAAGCCTTTTAACTTGGTCTTAAGTCTCAAGACAATTAAGAAACGAGTAAAGCGTTGATTTTAATTCTCAAAAGTTATTAGGGAACTAAGTATTCCATAAGATATAAGTCACAAGTTAAGCAAGGAGCATAGGGTTGAGTCATTTCTCAAAATTTATAAGGGAGCTAAGTATTCCCTAAGAGTTACAAATGTTTTTACATTTTGAGCAAGAAAGGAAGATAGATTTCCAAAAGAGCCTTTGTCTAGTTTTAGTAAAAAGGAAACTATGATTTCAAAGAGAGATTTTAAAGCTAAGTTTGAGCAAATTACCTCAAACCAGACAAGATGTTTTTTAAGAAAACATATGAGCTATGTATTTTGGGAGTAGTATTGAGCACCTATAAGGGGACACGTTCATATTAACTCAAGTATCCATAAACCATGTAGTCAACATGGACAGAGAAATGATCATACTTTTTAGATGATTCCTTAGTGCTTTTTAGAATAGAATAGTGGACCCACTTAGTTTTTCATGTTCTATACTGATGGCAAGGTATAGGACACCCATCTTGCAACATGATGTAAGACGTTGTACCATCGCTTAGGCTCATATTGATTGTTGTAGATTAGATAATCTCCCACAAAAACTATATTACTTTTATTGTACGTAAAGTTGAGTTTGTTATTGCATTATATATATATATATATATATCATGTGTCTTTACTGCTTTATATTGAGTTCGTATTTCAAGAGTTGAGTAGAGCCAAGAGAAGTTCTTCTTAATCCTTTCAAGCTTTATGTTGTTGTTAGCATTCTAACTCGCATACTCGTACATTCAATGTGTTAGTGCCAGTTGTCCTGCATCTTTTTATGATGTAGACGCACGTAACCAGGATCAGCACCACAACGCCTCGTTGATCTAGTTTGAGCATCCAGAGTCAGTGGTAAGCCTCCTTGCATTATGGAGGACACATATTTATTTCTTATTAGTCTTTCCTTTTTATAGAATGTTGTGGGTCCTGTCAAACATCCATCCTAGTATAATATCGGCTTCATAGACAGTCACAGTCTAGTTTTGAGTCTTTTCCTTCTATTGCAGATGTTTTGCTATGAGAATTAAGTGTCATTTTTGCCATACTATAATGTTTTGAGTATTTATTTACAGAATGTTTCTTACTTCATATTAGATTTAAGTTAATTTTTCCGCTGAGTTGAGTAAGACGGGATAAGGGTCCGCTCAAGGCCACCAATGGTCATTGGGTGCCAACCATGTCAATGATGTAGTCTCGGGGCATGATAGTCATTGTCAATCAACATATAAATTATTAAAATAAAAAACAACAAAAATAAAGAGTTTAACTAAAAGAAACAAAATAAACGAATTATTCTAAGTGGTATATTTGAACTCATTTACGACCCATTTAACTCAATAATTTGTGTAATCAATGCCTAACTTTGTCGTTTTCTAATATAATATTGAAGATTTTCAAGTATGAAGGTAATTGGACAAGGCATTGAATAAAGCTTGAAAGAATGGACAAAAATACAAACAAAGTGTGAAATTGACACTGTTGATCACCTAGCATGAAGGGAAGATAATCGATTGAGCTAGACTTCACCCTATATAACAATGCATAACGCTTTTGTTTACAAAAGAAGGTTTGTAACATCCAGTAGAAGGTGATACACCAAATGAGCAAGGCTGATCTAAAGCACATCACCAAAAATAATAGTGTGCAAGAGACAAATTTAATTCTTTAACGACAAACTAAGGTGGTATTTTGTGATGCACCAAACGTTAATGTCTGACCCAATCAAGTTCGCCAACTGAGCTAGTTGGGAAATGAAGGGCAATTCACTGAGTGAGTTAGCAAGGCCAAGTAATGTCAATAGATGAGACATGTGTGATCCTTACAACACTTTTTGCTTCGGAAGGGACTCCAACTTTATTGTAAAGCTAAATAATGGTATTGAAAGAAAGGTTTTCTCCTGTCATGCTTTCATTAATATCTCTTCCACAATTATATCTCCCACATTTATCTTCTTCTTATCCATGATGGAACAAAAGTTTGCTTTTTTTTTTTTCCGTAACTGTCTAAAAATGGTCGAATATTAAATAAATGTCTCCAAATGGCCAAAAATTTAAGAAAACTATAAAAGCAATACAAAAAAATGCCTCAAAGAAATTTTGACTTGTACCAATGACTTTAGAATATCATGATGAATAAAAGAACAAATTTACTTTTTTTCGTAGCAGTCCTAAAATGGCGAAATATTATGTAAATGCCCCTAAATGGCCGAAAAATCAAGAAAACTACATAAACTATACCAAAAAGCTTTCAGTAAATTTTGACTTGAATCAATGACCTTAGAATATTATGATGAATCAAAGAACAAAACTTTGGTTCTTTTTGTTAGTGTCCAAAAATAATTGAATATTACGTAAATACCCCTAATAAGATAGAAAATCAAGAAAAATACATAAACGATAATAAAAATGCTAAAAAAAATTTGAATTGTTCTAGTGACCTTAGAATACTGTGTCGAATAAAAGAATAAAAAATTATTTTTTTCGTAACTGTCTGAAAATTGTCGAATATTAAGTAAATGAGCCTAAATGGCCGAAAAATCATGAAAACTACATAAAAATAAAAAAAATCCTCAATTTTTTAAGTTTACCAATGCTTTAGAATATCGTAACGAATAAAATAACATAATTTTACTTCTTTTTGAAACTATCCAAAAATGAATGAATATTACTTAAAATGCCCCTAAATGGTCGAAAATTAAGAAAATAACTAAAACCATACAAAAAACTCCTCCAAAAAATATGAACTCGCACCAATGATCTTAAAATATCGTGACAAATAGAAGAACAAAATTTTACTTTTTTGTTACTATCTGAAAATGGCGAACATTATGTAATTGCCCTTAAATAGCCGAAAAATCAAGAAAACTACAAAAACAATACAAAAAAGGCTCCAAAATGTTTTTGACTTACACCAATGATCTTAGAATATCGAGATGAGTAAATAAAAAAACATTACTTATTTTTCTTAATGGCCGAAATGCCTCTAAATGGCCAAAAAATCAAGAAAATATTAAAAGAAGCCCTCAAAATTTTTTTGACTTGCATCAATGACCGTAAAATATCATGACGAATAAAAGAATAAAAGTTGACTTATTTTCGTAACTGTTGAAAACAACCGAGTATTACATAAATTTCTCTAATTAGATGAAAAATCTAGAAAAATACATAAATGATACAAAAAACGCTTCAAATTTTTTTGACTTACATCAATGACCTTTGAATATCGTGAATAATAAAAGAAAAAAACTTCAATATTTTTCAAAACTAATGGAAAATAGCTAAATATTACGTAAATGCATATTTTTCTGTAAAATTGACAAAATACCTTGAGTTTTAGGTATATAGGCTTGGAGACAAAGCATGGAGACAATCAAGAAGAAAAAACAAAGGCAGCTGAAGGAACGAAGAAATGATGGACTAAGGATCGCCGAACCTGTTCGGCCTGTCACCAAAAGGTCTCAACCACAACTTTTGTTCCTGTGAGATGAGCCTTGAAGGAAAGGATCAAAGTGACAGTGAAAAGAAGCAGTCGGCGTGTCGCTGAGAAGTCGTCCTTTGGCGGATAACCGATCTATTACGCGACCCAATCTTGGACGCCGTTTTGACCTGCATAGTAACAGGAGGTCCTGTAAAACATAGCGAGGGAAATGATGGTTCAGGGTGTCGCCAAGTTGTTCAGTTACCAAACTAACTTTGCTGAATGAAAAAAGCTAGAAGGTTTATTTAAGGGCCAAACTTTTAAACTCCAAATGTTATCACTTTCTCTCATTCTCATCTTCCCAGTCTCACACTCTTTTTAGTAGCTTGAATATATTCATATTTTCTAAGTATGATTTGATTAGTGCTTTGATATGGATTTCTTTGCCGTGTAGCATTTCAATTTTGTTTTAAATCAGCGATAAAGGTTAGTTTTCCTAAACCCTACATTTTTGTTTATTTTTATTCTTATGCAAATGTGTTTATTGTGTTGATGTGTGTTTGGCCTCTCTGATTTAGTTAAGTTGTTAAATTTCCTGATTCTAATTTGAAGTGAAGGAATCCCATATTTCTATGCTTCGATATGAAACCAAAATTTTTAGGGTGTATCTTCATGTTTAGGTGGGAGAAATCTCGAGTGTTTGGTGTTAATTTGAATTGTGTATGGTTTGATTTATTTTTAGGGGTTGCGGGGATGAATTCGGGAATTTAGGTCAAAAATAGACACGTTATGCCGTTTGGTGAGCTGGGTTGAGCTCGCCGAATCACTCGACGGTTTGCCTCATGTGCCCATCTTGCCTTTAACTTCATGTTAAATGTGTTGTTGGCTAGTTTATGTTTTGTCTAAAGATCGTTATTTCCCTTTGTATGCACCCGTAAATCATTTTTGCACTATAATTTTCGGCGAGCCTTATTTCGTTCGCTGAAGCTATCTTGGTGACTTGCCGAGTAGTTCTGTGTTCCTATCTGCAAATGCTTTTAAATGACAGTGATTTAGTTATTCTTACCATTTTATTTCTCAAAATGTCTCCAGATATGGCTAGACCTAAGGTCGCAGGTAGAAGAAAGCCACCCAAGGTAATGTAAAGGGGATCACAATCAATAAGGATGCGGCTATGTCCAAGGCCAAAACAACAAAACTTTCCACATCTGGTGGGAAAGAAAAAGGCAAATCAAAAGCACTTGCATCACCAGAGTATAGTTCTGATAGTGACAACATCTACGCCACACACCTTACCATATCTAAGAGTGAGGATGAACAACAAGAACCTCAGATTCTATAATCCAAATAAGTTGAGCTCGAAACAGCAAGAAGGGCAGAATTACGCTCTAGAATGCTGAATGATCCATCTAGGATTAGAAATCCTTTACCAACTTCCCTCCTCCAGTTGTAGAACAGGATGTGTTGCTTGCACCACCGATTCAAGGTCCTCTAGTCAATGAATAGACTAAAAATTGATGAATTTCAAATGATTATTAAGGAAAAATACATGTCCGCATATGGGGTAATTGATAGGTATCCAGAAATTATGAGTTGCCTCAAGTATCATGATTTCAAGATCATCACCAAGCCCCGTGTCCCATACATTTTAAATTGGGTTCGGTAGTTTTATGCCTCTTATGGGACCTTGATTCCATAGATGAAGAAGTAGGTATCACCATTTAAGCTAGTTTACTATGTAGTCATCAGGGGAAAAGAGGTCAAATGCGATCATGCTACTATTGATGCTATCCTAGATCATCTTAATGACAATGATGATGATATTCAACACATGATCAAGACTGAACCACTAGACAAAATGAAGAAGTGGTTAGATCAGCTAATCTCATTAAAAAACATTTGCTATGTGGCTTGAAGTTGGAGTTGTTAATGAAAAGAAATACCTCAACATGGCATCATGGCATTGGTGCGACTTCATTAGTAGCACGATCATGTCATCACAAAACGAGTCTATTCTTCGGCATGCTAAAGACAATTTCAGCTACATTATTGATGAAATAGAGTTAAACTTGGGGACAATTATTGCTTCATTAATGCTCATGCGTGCAAGATAGAACTGAACCTCCCTCCCATTTCCAGTTTTGATCACAGAGTTATGCAAAATATCTCGGTTAACTAGAAATGCCAAGAAGTATGTGGAAATAATGCCCACATTCTCCACTGATATCCGGAAGATCGAAGCTGAGTATCTCAAAGATCAAACAAATAAAAAGCAGAATGAAGCTCCTATGAATCCTTCTCTAGCTGTGGATACAACTCCATACATGTAGAGGCATCTTCACCTACTGGCCCTTGGGTCTTCAGGTACATTCACAGTTGTTTCAATTTCATCTGACAATCCAGGTTCTTCGATTAGTGCACTCCTACCTAGACCTGCTGGTGTTGCCTCCGGAACACCGATTACCCATGCTTTGTTACTCCCTATTGAACATCTAGCCTACGCGGCTGATTTCCAGGCAACTACATTCGGGCATGATTTAGACGGCCTTAACATAAGTTGTGACACCATTGCGTGATTCCATTAGTTCAAATATTGAACAAAATATTTCATTCTTTATTGTATTCTATTATTTTTCAAAGGAGTATGTACATGATTATATAACTAAAACTAAGTTACAATATATTGAAAGAACTAATATCTTCCTATTTTACAAAGATTACTAGAATCGAGTTCATATTTTAATAGATCATTAAATATCTCTACAATTTCTAAAAATATTTCTACACTCCTCCTCAAGGTTGTGCATAGATGTCAAACATGCCCAACTTGCTCCCAAAACTTGGAGAAAATTTTACTCGAAACTGCTTTAGTAAAAAGATCAACCAATTGGTCCTCCAATCGAATCTTGGGTAACTTTAATATCTTTCCATCCAACTTTTCCTTAATGAAAAACCTATCTAGTTCTACATGCTTGGTATGATCGTGTTGTACCGGATTGTATGCAATACCACGTGCAACCTTACTATCACAATAAAATTGAATTGGTTCCTTACATAATGCCTCACATATTCCAAGTGTCACTCCTCTGAATTCCGCCTCTACACTTGAGCAGGCAACAACATTTTGTTTTTGGCTTCTCCATGTATTACGATTTCCTCCTACAAAAGGGAAATATCCTAAATTAGACCGTCTGTCATCGATAGCTCTAGCCCAACCAACATCCGTATATACATTTACTACTAAAGTATCTGTACATTTTGTGAGCAAACTTCAAATATTTCAAAATGCGCATAATTGCGTTCATATGTTGCTAGCCAAGATTATGCATAAATTGACTTACAACACTTATAGAATAAGCAAGGTATGGTCTTGTGTGTGCTAGGTACATCAATTTTCCTACAAGTCTGTAATATCTTCCTTTATCAACTGGGATTTGATTAGGTTCAAAACTTAATTTCACGCCTTCTTTAACAGGTGTATTAGCTGGTTGGGAAGCTATCATGCTAGTTTTCTTTAACAAATCTAAAGTATATTTTCTTTGGCACAAGAAAATTCCTTTAGATGATCTATACACTTCAATTCCAAGAAAAAAACTTTAATGGACCAAGGTCACCACCATGCCATCAACAAATACAATAAGTGCACTAATTTTACCTTGTTGTCACTTCAAGAACAAAGTATGATCAGTGTTGCTTTGATTATAGCTGAATGACTTCATAGATTTTGTGAATTTTCCCAACCACACTCTTGGTGATTGTTTTCGTCCATAAAGTGATTTATTCAATCTACATACTTTATGATCGTGAGATCTCGATATCCCGTACCCTGGAGGATAGTCCATATAGACCTGTTTAGACAAATCACCATGTAGAAAAACATTTTTCACATCAAGTTGTTGTAGTGGTCAAAAAAAATTTGCAGGCAAAGATAATAGCACTCGAATTGAGTTTATTTTTGCATCAGGTGCAAATGTTTCATTATAGTCGATTCCATAAGTCTGAGTATATCCCTTATATACCAACCTCTATCTGAATCATCCTATCATACCATCTGCTTTGTACTTGACTGTACACCCATCGACATCCAAATGTTTTCTTTACTGGTAGACAATCGACAAGTTCCCATGCATTATTTTTTTATAGGATTTCATATCTTTATTCGTAGCTTCTTTCTACCTGAGATCAATTAAGGCTTCCTGCACATTGTTAATAATAGATACAATAGATAATTGATTTGCAAATGACTTATTCGATTCCGACAAACAATGATTAGACACAAATGACTCTATGGGTATCTTGTCCTAGCAGAAATTTCTAGGTCATACATGGGTTTAGAAAGACCTCTATTGTGTCGTGGTGGTAGTTTTTTGACTAATGGTTCAGGTACAAGATCCGAAACATCTTGAGTTGGTGACGATTGATTTGGTACATCAGTTGCTTATTGAATTAGGGGTTCATGTGATATTGGACTAACTTCTCCAATTCCTTGATTTCTAGAAGCACCAAAATCTTAATCATCAATTTACTGATTTTCAGCGGTACCCAAATCTTGTTCTACCATATCTTGGTTATGAAGCACCAATATCTTAATCATCAATTTACTGATTTTCAGCGGTACCCAAATCTTATTCTACCATATCTTGGTTATTTCTTATTTCTTGATGTTCACCATTACATAAACTTGATTCATCTACAACCTGGTTTCTAGGTGCAGAAAGGATCCAATTTTCATATTTTAGAGACAAAATATCATTCACGTCCTCCCTCGGAATTTGGTTTCATTAGAAAAAGACATACTCTTTATGAAAAACAACATCCATTGTTTTTAAGTTGGAGGATAAAAACATCTCTACCCTTTTTTATGAGTTGCATATCCCAAGAAAAAACACCGCAGTGCACGAGGGGATATATTATCGCATTGATGCTTATGAAGATTTACAAATGCTACACAACCAAAAATATGAGGAGTCAGATTCGGAACTGCTAGTGCAATCACTGCTTCAACAAGAGCCTGAGATGGTGTTTTAAAGTTAATTCTGTTAGAAGGCACTTGATTAATTAAATATGTTTCAAAAATGAGTGCTTATCCCCAGTAACACTGTGGTAGATGAGCTTCAATCAATACAACAAGAAGAACTTCTAAAAAATTACAATTTTGTTTCTTTCGGCTACCCCATTTTTTTGGGGTGTATTGAGACAAGTAGTTTGATGAGCAATTCCATGTGTTTCTAAATATCCCCTAAGTTCACAACTGGAATACTCTCCCCCAATTTCACTATGTAAAACTCTTACTTGGGCATTATATTGAATGCAAATCATTTTATGAAATTTTTAAAACAATAAATTCACTTTACTTTTGAACTTGATCAAACACTACCAAATCATTCTAGTATAATCATTTATAAAAGTAGAAAACCAACGTGATCCACTAACGTATTCACCTTGGATAAATCCCAAACATTTGAATGTATAATCATAAAAAGAATTGAACTTTTATTCATTTTTGGTAAAAAAAGACACACTATGACTCTTTCAAAATTCACAGACATCACAATTTAAATTAGTGACATCAATTTTTTTTAAATAACTTAGGAAAGAATTTATTAAGATATCCAAAAGATGCATGTGTCAATCATGGATGCCATAGCAAAATATCATATTTTCTTGTTTTTTCCTCACAACTAAACACATCAACCAATAATTCTTGCCTCAACTGATCATAAACTTTTTGAATCAAAATCCAAGTAATACAACTTGTATTGTCTAGTACCATAACCAATCATCTTCCTCGTCTGAATGTCCTTAAACACACAATAGTCAGGTCAAAACATCACAACACAAGATAGAGTAGTGGTAATTTGAGAAATAGACAAAAGGTTATAATTCGACGATGGAACTACTAAGACACTCTCTAAATTCAAATTGTTAATAAGAGATACATATCCTTCCTCAATGATAGGTACCGAAAGACCTCTAGCGGTGGAAATATACTTTTGTGACGATGGTTTAAGGGATGAAACTTGTCTAGAATCAAAAGTCATATGATCTGTAGCTCCAAATCAATTATCCATGTACTAATGGAAACAAGTGTAGATGAATCGAAAGCCTTACCATTGTTACCTCTCATTGCTACCAAGGATGTGGATTGTCCAACAACATCTTCCTTGACATTTATTTCTACAATTGCAGCATTGAAACTCTTGCTTTGCATTTCTCTTTCTTGAATCACGGTTATGATCCCACAATTTTGGATATCCCACAATTTCAAAATAACAATCGTTTGTGTGCCCCAACTGATCACAATGAGTACATTTATAAGTGGACTTGTTGATACCCTTAAACCTCATTCGATCTTGTTGATTTTGAGAGAATCAATTTTGATTAGACCTTTATTTTCTTACCATGGCTGCTGTTTCAGATTTTTCAAGATCTCCATTCACTGTTGCATGCCGAACAGATTCACGATGAACCATTGAGTAGCATTCTTCTAATGCTAGAACAGGATCCTTTCTCAAGATTTCCCTAAAAATCTATATAAGTTCACCATCCAGACCAGAAGAAATATCTGCACCCTTTGTCGTTGAATAGACATGCAGTAAGAACTTATATCCTTCTCATTTTCCATGATCACCTTATCTCGGTGATCCAACTAAAAAAAATTCAATCAATTCTCCATAGTAGGAAGAGACTGATCTGCGATTTTGTTTTGCAGAGAAGGTTTTTTGATTCAAAGTTAAGACTTGTAGTTCATCTGCTCCATCATAGAAGGTTGTTGACAAAGATTTCTAGATTTATCGAGCAGTAGGTAAGCGAATATATCGCTTCATAGTATCAAGAGACATAGACATCAACAACCACCTCTTAACCTTTTGATTGTCAATGTACCATCTATCATATCCTTCAACTTTTTCATTAGGTGGTTGTGTACTCCCATGAAGAAATAAGAGTTCCTCTTTTTCATCAATATGCATCTATATGATTTGAGACCACACTTCATAATGTCTTTCATTTAGAATAATTCCTGCATTGAAAGAGGAATTTTAAGATTGAACGATAAACGGGGTAGAGTTAGAAGCATCTGATTTGCCCATGGCTCTGCTACCAATTTCAAATCTTGAACAAAATATTTATTTCTTTATTGTTTTCTCTTTTTTTTTGTAAAGAAGTATGTGCATGATTATATAACTACAACTAAGTTACAAAATATGGAAAGAACTAATATCTTTTTATTTTACAAAGATTACCATAATTGAGTTCCTATTTTAAAATATTATAAAATATCTCATTAAGTTCTAAAAATATATCTACACCATTGACACATTTGTGGTGAGCGAGCACAGGCAAGGAGCAAATGAGGAGGTGAGGGCCTTAAGTACCACTATAGCTGTGTCGGGGAAGGATGTGGATAACCTGAAATCCACAAATATATCCACGTTGTTTAGGATGGTGGAGATCCATGATGAGATAGATACGCTCCCATCCAACACTCGAGATAAGGTTAGAGTGACGCAGACAACTGATCCTGAGCCTAAGGTAGAGACTGATGAGGAGATGCTGGAGAAGGAGAAATTCAGGGCCTAGAAAAGATATCTGAGGAGACTCGGGGAACTGAGGCCCAAGTCTAGGTTGTGTCACTTAGCACTGATGCCTTGACAGATGGAGAGACTGTATAGACATGGACTTTTCTTTACCTTTCCTCCCCGTCTTATTTTGATTTACTTTTTGGATACTTTTATATCATTTGCATTTGAGGACAAATAACTTTTATTTGTGGTGGGGTGAGGCTCACCCTTTTTGTGTGTTATTTATGACTCGTGGTTGTGTATATATATGGGTTGTTCTGCCTTTAATTGTGTTTTTTGTTGCTTTTTGCAGATGTTTGAGATTTTGGATCCTTATATTTGATTGCAAATACTTTGATCCAGTCAGTTTTTTTTCTTTTTACCACCTGTTGGATGTACTTGAATGTGGCTTTTCTTTTGGAAATTAGTGTCTCGATTTGATCAATACCGATGACTTGAATAGTGGTTTAAATTGAATGAACATTAATGATACACTACAATGAGGCGAAGTGAAGTTATATATACAATATGTGAACTCTTTGCATCTTGTTGTGATTATCCATTGAACAAATTGTGTTTCTTGCAATAAACATTGCACACTTGAGAAGATGTGGAGTCTTTGTGACTTTGGTGTCAATGCCTTGTGCGATGAGCTTACCATGAACCATGCATGAAGACTACTAGAATTGGCCCCACTGGTCCGCTTGACTAAGTGATATGAACTCATGATATGATCTTAGTCACCGTTGAAAGAGTGTGAACCAATTTGAATTAATACCTCTTTTGTGTTTGACATTCTAAGTGTGTGAACCTCTTTTGAACATCCTGATGCTTATTGTGATCAACAACACTACTTTCGATTCAAGTGTCTACAATCGTTGATAATATAGTAACCCAATCGAGGGTTGGAGCCATGTTTCAAAGGACTGATTTTTGAGAATATATAGCTAATTAGAATTTCTTTCTAATTAGTTTTAGCTAAAGAAATTAACGATTAAAAATATTATAAATTGAGGGGGTGACATAAAAGTGTCAAATATCAAAGGGGGGTTTGTCACAAGTAGTAAAAATATTTAAAAACAACAAAAATAAATAACGAAAGGGGGAATTCTTGGTATTTGACCGCAATATGGATTAATCTAGATTATTGGGTTCATGCTTTCGATAAAAAAATTGTAGAAAAATAGTGAGTAGGCTAAGTTTTATATGGAAATAAGTTGTGTCTCAAGCAACTTATCCCGTTTCAAATGGTTTCCTCTCGGACACCCATTTTCTTCATGAAGACCAGCCGACGCGTTACGATACTAACTCTCTCAACCTAAGTGTTAGGATATGGGACTATGACTTACCCTCTTGGGCTGAGGACCCACTCCTTATGCCATCAATATAGCGGTCTTGGTTTAGCGACTCCTCTCTCGAGCAAGTTAGCCGAAAACACATGGGTGAACTCGTATATGCAACTACAAATCCATTAGATTAAACCATAACCACTAGAAGAAATCGCCATTAAACTACATTTAATCTATCAACAAGTAAGACCCAATAATAATATTAACCCATATTTGCTAAATTACACCCGAATAATGGGGGTTTTTTAGCGATACATAAAGAAATAGATACCTTCATTGATTTTCAAATCAAATGCTTACGAGAAATAAAGTATTGATTTGAGCAAAGAGAAAAGAATTAAAGAGACCCGCTTCCAAACTGAAATAGAAGAAACCCGTTCTTCTTCAAGTCTTCAAAAACCCTTACAATCTTGAGAGTAAAAATATGAAACGTACTAACCATATATGATATTGTGCTTTTCTACTTCGGAATTTTTATGAACTGATCAAACTCTCAAAAACTACAACTCTACTAGCATTTATAGCTTTCATAATTGTGCTGCAGTGGATCATTCGATAACTTTAGTAGAATAACTGATTGACTCAACATTATCCCATTGGTTAAGTTCACTACTTTTTGGTCCAGTCTTTGGCATCATCGCGCTTCGATTCATTCGGCTATGAGATATTGTTTTGTGGAGCTACTCGGTGATGCACCGAATCCTTTTCTCTTCCACTGATTTTACCTTTTCCTTCAGGGCTCAACGCACTAGAACAAAAGGCGGAATCCATGCCTATCGGCAACTCGCAAGTGGACTCAACAAAGCTTAGGCTTTTATTTCTTCACTCTTCTCAGCCTTTTTTCTCATTTTGTCACATAGTGTTCATGCTTTCCTTAAATCTTTAAATGCCTGAAATTAAGAGTTCTCATCATATATTGATATAAAATAATCATTTGAGGACACTTTTTCTATTAAAATGTAGCACTAAATGAGTGCAATATGTGGACTCATCAACACCCCAACTTACACTTTTTCTTGTAATCAAGTAAACCTCAAGTTCAAAAGTTCAAAAAGGATGTCTCAAATAGTGCTACACAAGACTCAATCACGAATGCACACAAAAAGGTTTCAAACTACTTATGCAAGGATCAATTGTCTACTCAAAGATTGAAGTTGTGACACACCATTATCAAATATTCTTGAGCTCACATGACTTGTTTGAAATGCAAGTTCAAGCTCAAACATGAGCATCAAATTCCCTCACACAAATAACGATTCCATTTTCACATACAAGTGTATAATCAATTAAATGTTCAGGACTCAGACAACGCTCAAGCTCAAAAAGAGGAACATAATGCATTTTTAAACCCATAGGTTTGCCCTTATTTTCCAGTAAACAATGATTTCTACTTTCTCAAGATCAAAAAGGTCTTTCTATGTCTTGTAATTGGGCTGCTGTAAAAGTAAGGTCATTTAGGATTAGTAACTAATGGTCCTCATGTGTTCTGGTGCTTATAAGACTTCTTTTTTCCTTCCTTCTTCATCTTTGATAGTGCTCATAATTCATCCTATTATTCACTTCCATGGGTAGCTTGGAAACCCTATTTCATTTGCACTTTATTCCACAACCTTTCTTTTTTCATTTCTTTTTTTTCTCTTTTTTTATATATATGGAGGGTTTCCATATTTTCGCAACACCTTGGGTTAAGGGATACTTTCCTTGCACTTCTATGACTTTTACTTTTCTCTTAACCACACCTCCAACTGTTATTTAAATCAAAATAATCATTCATGAGGACTATGGGTATGGATGAAGAAAGGTAAAGTCTTCATACATTGTCTTTCAAAGAAGGTTAAGGCGTCATGAGTGTTGAATAGAGGTTCATACACTCTTAAGGTAGGTCACAGAAGAGGTATATGTCAAATCGGCTCACACTCTACAAAATATCCTAACATCATATCAAGAGAAAGCATTACTTAGTTGACTAGACTAACAGGGCAAATTCTAGGTGTTTTCATGCTTGGTTTAAGGTTAACTTATCACACAAGGCATTGATACTTAAGTAAAAATAGACTTCACACTTTTGCTAATGTGCAACGGGTATCACAACAGAATCAATTTTACAAATGGCTAGTTATAACGAGATGCAATGAGTTCACATATTATCTATGTAACTTCATTTGGTCACGTCGTAGCAGTACATTCATATTTGTCTGATTTAGAGCACTAATCAAGTCACCGGTAATGATCAAAATTGATACTCGAATTTGCAAGAGAACAACCACTTTCAACACAAGAGGTGACAATTATTTTTGAATAAAATATGAAATCTTTTTGGAAGGGGTCAGTCAAAATCGTTTTGTAATTTAAATCAACTAGAATCCATAAAATTAAAAAATTGCACAAGAAGTATAAAACAATTTTACAAATCAAACAACCCATATATAACATAAAAAATAAGTGAGAACATCACACAAAGCTGGGGCCTCACCCCACCACAAACAAAAAGACATTTGTCCCAGATAAATATCTTGAAGTGATAAGAAAGAGAAACAAAGAGTGAGGTAAAGAGGGGATCATGTCTAAACGCTCACTCCATCTACCGGGGCATCAGTGCCTGGTGCATCAGCTTTAAATTTGACAATGGTCCCCATAGTATTATCATTATGGTTCTCATTGTGTTCATTTGCCTTAGCCTATACACTGATACAACTGCAATCATCCTATCAAAGTCATGGGCTGCCATAAAGGAGTTTAGAGCCGTTTAGAATCCATGTTTCCACGAAGGGATGGTGGGGTCAATGGGAACATTTTTGCTGGAACTGTTTTTTTCTCTTCTCTCATTTTTTTGGCTAGTTCTGCTGTCTTTTCATCTTTTTTATATTCTCATGCTCTTATATGTCGGGGTGGCATGTCTCTCTATGCGACACTTGGTTTAGCCATTTCTGCAAAGACTTAAGAAAAAGTTAGAAAGTATTTAAACAGGAGCAGGGGGATGTAGAGTGTAGATACACTTTGACAAACCAGTTGATGAAGTGCTATCCACTTAGGCGATTCTCCAAAAATAGTGCACAGATGGTATCAGGTGCAAACAAAAGGGCGAACTAAGACATTTTTCGGCGAATTAAGAAGTCATTCGGCGAATTTCCAAGAGAGTTAAGCGGCTTCATGCTTCTCGCCAAATGTTAGAGCAATCAAAGTATCCAACATTAAATTAATGGCGAAAGGGGACGTTAGGAGAACCACCAAGTGGTTTGGCGAGCTTGACCTAGCTCGCCAAATGACTCAACATTCCTATGTTCAACCCGTCTTCTTAATTCAACCCTGCAACCCATGATAATGCATTTTAATCCCCTACAACACAAATTTAACGAATACCCAAAGCAATTGCATTTTCTTATAGCCGAATAATTTTAACTTAAAGTAAACTCAACCAGGATTTTCGCAAGTAAGAAAGAGTGATCGTTAATGCACCCGATTGAATCAACTCTCAGAAATCCAATAAACATTCCACAAGATTAGTACAATGCAAATGAGTACTATTGCAATAAAAATGATTGAGGCGTTCGACTACCAACCTTAGATGCCGATTAAAATTCTACTTAGATGCTGGGCGACAATGCAATCAAATTCTGAGCACAATTCGTCAACTAAAATACTCTAAAAATGCAAAAAATATAATGCTAGAGTATTTGTGAAGAAAAAAAAGTGAGGGAAAGTAAATGAAAAAGAAAACCTAAACCATTTTTCTAGCAAAAAGACAGTCCAGTTTCTGCGCATTCAGTGATGTTAGTCTAGTTTACCTAATTACTCGAAAAAACACTGAATGTTTAGTTCTTTTGCAAAATTTTAAAGGATCTTTAGTTTATGCAGGAATCCCAACAATGATATTTATCGAGATTACCGACCATGTTGGCGATGCAATAATTTCTCCCAACTATCGAGTGTTAACGGATTCAATCTAAAGATATCCTGAGACTAACAGTGGAAGAAATCGGGTTCGCCAAACTTGTCGGTGGCGTGCCAACTGGACTATTTGCTTTCCTTCACATGCTTACTCAAGAATTTCCCTAATTTTAACTTGTACAATAAATACATCATTATCTTATTCAAAACATAAAATGTAATTAAAGGGTTTTGGGTTGCTTCACAAACTGTGCTTTAGTTAACGTTGGGGCACGACACAAGTTCACTTTCAAGCTTCACTTTTGGGGCTAGCCATAGTATCGCTAGGAAAAACACCTTAATGTCTCAAATTCAGGTCAGACAATATATGACCCATTTGGATTTCTAATTTCTTGATCGAAACTGAATAGGAGGTGACAGTTTGACTAAGGGTGGACACATCTTTTTTCATGCCCTTCAACATCCTATTCGACCCTTCAAATTTGTCGAGGATAAGCGAGAGCATATCCTTAGACCTTCCACTTTCCGAAACATTAGGCTTCTATCACTCATGGGGATACACATATATATCGTTCTCCCCATATTTCAAATTGGGATTACGATCCCTCCATTCACGATCGCTATCTTTCCAACCTTCATTTCTACCCCAACATTGATTTCCACCCTTTGTTGTGTAGTTTGAATGATATCCACCACCTTGTTTAGCAAGAAAGTTCACCTCGTTTTACTAGGCATCAAAGTCCAGATCCTCAAGATTTGCAAACCCAACCCCCACAACATTGACACTTCGGGCACCAACCCCCATGACATTTTTGGATAAAATGTCAAGTTGTGTCATGATCTTGTCATGTTTTGGTCTCTAATGTGCCACCATATCTCGGTACATTTGATACTTAAAAACAAAGAATTAATACTAGAATCAAGTGTGTGTGGTATAATTTGATTGTTGATTGTTTTGGAAGAGTCTGGCAAGTATTAAAAAAGAGGTAGAAGAAAATGATTAAGAAGCAAAGAACATGACCATCTTCATGGTCAATGGCCATCTTCACCAATCGTGATGGTAATCGTGAACTGTGATTCTAGAGAAAAAGTTATGAAAACCCACTCTTTGAAAATTTAAAGTAAAGACTACGGACATTTTCATGGATTGGAAAGCTTTTGATGGTCCGTGGTCCATATCGTGAACAAGATTCAAAGATCATGTGGAAAATCTAAATTTTAGAAAATTCTAAGGCATGATCACGGACGACTTCAGGGACCGTAGTCCTTTTGATGGTCCGTGGTCCAGACCATAATTCAGATTCCAGTGAGCAGGTGAAAATCCAGACTTTAAGAAAGTACAAGGCAAGACTATGGACGACTTCACAGACTGTGATCTCTTTGATGGTCTGTGGTCTAGCTCGTCATGCTGAGTCTAGTAACTAAGCTGAAGACTGAATCTAGGGGTACTCTAAGAAAAGACCACTGAGGGCTTCACGGACCGTGATGTTCTTGACGGGACGTTAGATGGCCCGACACTTCATTCATAGTTTACTTATGTTTACTTTTAAGCATTTTATTTTTGAATAAGTAGGATGCTTTTTGGTATGATTATTAATCATCAGATTTTTACAAAGCAAGTGACAGGAGCAGTCAGTTGTTTTTGGAGATTTTGGTTTTCAACTATTTTGTAACAAAGTGAAATTTGAATTTTGGCTCTTAGATTATCAAAGTGGTTGTTGATCCAAATTTATTTCTTAAGTATTTAGAATTATATTTACGTTCTCTGCTTCTTATTGTATACATGAAAATATGAGAAACTAAAACCTTGATAGGGTGTGTGGGATCTATGATGACAATGTATAATCAATTCTGTAGAATGAGTCCAAAGCAATTTGTAGATTAAAGCTTTTGATATTAATCTAGTCTATCAAGTGGACGTTTTATAAAAGCTTGTATTTTGTGTTTGTTCGAGAGAAAAAAAACTTGATAGGAAAAATCTAAAAACTACGTTAATGAATCGAGGTAAAAGTTGGAGTTCGAGAGAAGAGAACGTTAACTTCATGTCAACATAAGCGAGTTTTTAAGGTAAGGACCATTTGTAGTTTGAGAGAATACATGTGATCATTATCTAACAAGGTGAGAAGCATTAGATAGAGCCAACTCTCTAGGTTTTGTTAACATTGATTTCTTTGACACTCAAATTGCAAAAGAGCTTCATAGTTGTCGTCATAGTGAACACTAACCTAGTTTCTCTTAATTAAATGGAACATATTTTACGCCATTGTAGTTTGTTAATCATACCCGTTTACTTTGATTGTAAGTTTTAGTGACTAGTATGTGTCATTATTACCCAATTTTACTTTCGGCCATTCTTCGTTAGGAGATAACAACACTAACTGGAAATATGCGACAGCAAAACCATATCTGTAAAGAATTTTTTGTGGGGTCGACCTCTACTCAAGTTTGCGTAAATTGACAGCAAGCATTTACACTTCTTATTTGAAGTGTAAGTTTTGACGTATCAGTCTCTCTTATTGTACTTTTTATTTTTTAGATAGCGTAAAGGTGTAGGAGAATCTTGGTCTTCACGAGTGTACCATGATCTGTTGATAGTTGTTATTCTGTCTAGGAGTTGTGCTGCTACTGCATATGGCTTCTGCATTAGTACTCTATGAAGGATTTGATCAGTAACATATTTGTTTACCGAGTCCAAAGTTCGATAAAAGTATTGAAGGAGCACATTATCAGGCAGACCATGGGTTGGGCATTCTAGAACCATATTTTTGAAGCTTATTCATGTTTCATGTTGAGGCTGCCCGTTCAAACGCATAAATCTCTTAATGTTATCTTGGAGTGACATCATCTTCGAAGGAAGGAAAATCGTACTTGAAATGTGGTTACCAATTCTTCCCAAAAAGTGATGAATTCTTGTGGAAGATCTGCTACCCATTTGCACACCTCTCACATAAGTGAGAAAGGAATACACTCAACCAGACAGACTCTTCTTAGATATTTTTGAAAGAGAAGGGTTTGCATACATCTACAAAGTTTCTAAGATGCTCGTGAGGATATTCGCGAGCCAATCCATTGAAGAGTCCTTTAGCGGTAGGAGTTGCATTATGGTGCTTGTTATCTGGAAGACTTCATTTCCCTTAGCTAGGGTAGACGGATGGATCCAACACCTCCCATAAAATGAGATTCATTGATGTTAGGCTCTTGGACAACGTTGTGATTTCAGATGTTATATTTGTTTCCCACATGGCTACCATTGCTACCATTTACACTCATGCTTCCTGAAATGGTTATTTAAACAAATAAAAAAAACTAAGAGCTAAGGAAGTAAAGTTAAAACTAAGAAAAATAAAAACTTTACTCAACTACATTTTCTCAAATAACACCACTCCCCAACATAGGTGCCATTTTGACACTTATCATGATCAATGGCACTACTTTCGATTCAAGTGTCTACGATCATCGATAATATAGTAACTCGACCAAGGTTTGGGGTCGTGTTCAAAGGGAGTGGTGTTTGAGAGTATTTTGTTAATTGGAAGTTCCTTTTAATTAGTCGTAGATAAAGAGAGGAACTAGGTTCCAAACCAACAAGAAATAGTCATAGGACCTAATAGTATACTTAGAATGGTTATAATTATGGGATGCTATGGGTGCATTGCACAATTTTTGACTTAGGCTCATTTCGCTGAAGCCTTGAGATAGGATTGGACTAGAGTTGCCTTTCCTAGTTATAGTTGACTAAAGCTGAGAGATTCTTTTAGTGTGAGAGTTAAGATAATAAAGATTCCAAAGTAGGATGAATATGACTAGGACGACTTCAAGACTATTCTCAGCGTGAAGCGTAGTATGGGATGTCCTTGACTCATTGCACAAGTATGCCTTGGGTTTACTTAGAAATATGGTGTCCTTACGGCATAGTGAAGCTTTAGAGTTGGCCATGTACATACACTATGTTAAGATGACATGAAAACCTAGGTCTTGAATTTGAAGGTGGATTATTCCGAAGACTGACCAAAGAGAGGTACTTAGCTTGGATGGCACAATATACGTGGAGGTGGCTTGTGAAGTAGTTCTCCTGTAATATGAAACAATTAGGGTTAAGATGGGTAATCTTGTAGATCTAAGTAGAGACCTTTTCATGAATGTGATGTTTACTATATGCTCATTTACTATGTCTAAGGTTGACTTCTATTATATGATGCTTATGTTGGAGATTTATTCTTATGTTTATATTATTGTCTAGAAATATGGTGACCTTACGGCATAGAGAAGCTTTAGAGTTCGCCATGTACATAGACTATGTTAAGATGAAATGAAAACCTAGGTCTTGAATGTGAAGGTTGACTATTTCTACGACTGACCAAAGAGAGATACTTAGCTTGGATGGCACAAGTATACGTGGAGTTGGCTTGTGAAGTATTTCTCATGTCATATGAAAGAATTAGGGTTAAGGTGGGTAACCTTGTAGGTCTAAGTAGAGACCTTTTCATGAAAGTGATGTTCACCATATTCTCATTTACTATGTTTCAGGTTAACTTGTATTATATGATGCATATGTTAGAGATTTATGCTTATGTTTATATTATTGTCTATTATTCTTATCTTATGTTTGACTAACCATTTGATATGCTCTTATGATGTTGTTCTAGATTTCATACTTAGTACCTTTTATACTTACACATATTGCCTACATTCTAACCAACTGTAGGGTTGGAGCTTTGAGTTGCTATTGGAGGCTAGAGTTTTAAGGACTTAGAAGAGTTCAAGATCTTGGTGAGTCCTCATAGGTTTGAGGACAACATACATTTTACCTTTTCATCATTTACCTTTATATTTAATACTTTGTGCCAAATACTATTATTCATGAGTTTTATATAGATGGTTTGAGGCAGAGGTTTTAGTAAAGTCTTCCTCTTGTTGTTTTTATAGAAAATGACTTCGATTGTAAAAGTTTTTAATTCATCAATATTTTCTGATGTCTTATGTTATGATTATACTAAGGTCTTGTATGAGACCCTTTCGGGGTCAAGAACGCCACGTCACATCTCGGGGTTGCTCTCGGGCACGACAATAAAGTGTGTTTGAAACGTTATAAATCAACAAGCCTAATAAAGCTTGATCATATCCTCCATTCGGGATAGGAAACTACTAGGGCATGGTTGTTTAGATTATTTGGCTTATATGTGGGATGTTAAGGTTGATTATCCATCTATTTAGTCTACTCAGTGGTTTTAGAATTTAGAGAAGTGTTTCATACCGATTAGCCTGGTATACCTCTGGATAGAGATATATAGTTTTGTATCAATTTAGAGAATTGTAATCGTCCCATTTCCATCCCTCCATATTGCATGGACCTGACATAATTAACATAGATTAAGTCTCAAATCCAAGAGATTCTTGATAAACTTATTCTACCTAGTGTTTCCCCTTGGGGTGCCACAATTTTGTTTTATATGAAAAATGATGGTGGTATGATGATGTGTATAAATTACCGGCAATTGAATAGGGTCACCATTCAAAACAACTATCCATTTCCGCAAATAAATGATCTTCTTGACCAATTGCAAGTTGAATTAGTCTTTTCTTAAATTGATCCAAGGTATGGTTATGATCAGGTAAAAATTAGGCCTGAGAATGTTCCTTATATGGCATTTAGAACCTGCTACGGGTACTACAGGTTTCTAGTTATGTCGTTTGGTTATACTAACGCACCAAAAACCTTTACGAGTTTGATGAATGGGGTCTTCAAGAAATTTGTTGATTCGTTTGTCATAGTTTTAATTGATGATATTTTGATTATATACTCAAAAAGTGAGGAAGAGCATGCCAACCATCTTTGTATTTTTATAGGTGTTCTTAGAACCGAAGGTTTTATGCAAATTTTTCTAAGTGTGAATACTGGTTGACTTCAGTGACATTTTTGGGACATGCGGTTTTGAAAGAAGGGGTAATGGTAGATTCTCGAAAGATTGAGGCAGTTAAGAAATGGATTCTGCCTAGCTCGGTGATGGAAGTTAGAAGTTTTGTGGGGCTCGTTAGTTTTTATCATTGATTTGTGAATAACTTTGCTTTCATTGCCACTCACTTGAAAAATTTGACCAAAAGGAGATACTATTTGAATGGACTAAAAAATGCGACGAGAGCTTTCAAAAGCTTAAGACTCTTTTTACCACATCACCTATTCTAGCATTACGTTTGAAGGTAAGGATTTTACAGTTTATTGTAATGCTTAACATTTTAGTTTGAGTGCTATGTTTATAGAGGATAAGAGTTTTATAGCTTATGCATTGCGTTAATTGAAGGTGCACAAGAGAATTACCCCACACATGATTTGGATTTGGTAGCGGTATTATTTGCTCTTAAGATCTGACGACATTACATCTATGGTGTTAAGTGTGAAGTTTTTACACATGTGTTCACTCATAATGATCTGAATTTGAGACAACAAAGGTGGATGGAGCAACTCAAGGACTATGATGTGACCATTCAATACCATCCGGGTAATGCTAATGTTGTTGCAGACGCTTTGAGTCAAAAATCTGTGTGTATGGGTAGTCTAGCTTGCTTGAGTGTAACCAAGTAACCATTGGCTAAGGAAATTCAGACTTTGGAATCTATTTTCATGCAATTGGGTATATAACAAAAATGCGGGGTGTTAGCTAGCATTGAATGTAGGGCCACGTTCATTAAGGAGATCAAGGCCAAACAATGTAGGGCCACGTTCACATGAGACCACTATTGATGCGGAAGGTGTGCTCAACTTTAAAGGAAGGATTTGTGTTCCTCAAGTTGATGACTTGATTAAAAATTGTTGAAAAAATCTCATGGTTCGCGATATACTATCCATCTGGGTGTGACAAAGATGTATCGAGATTTGTAGAGAATTTATTCATGGGCGGACATAGCGGAGTTTGTGGACAAGTGTCAAACTGCCAACAAGTAAAGTTTGAATATCAAAGGCATGTAGGTTTGCTTCAAAGAACACCGATTTCCAAATGGAAGTGGGAAATGATAACCATGGATTTAGTGGTTGGTCTTCCCATGACTTTTCATACGCTCAAATTGCAATTCCCTAAAGAAGTATAAGCGGTCGTATTAAGTAAAGAACCCAACTATTAGGTTGTGGTTGATCCCACGAGGAAAATGGTTTAGACGTAACTTCAATGTACGATTACTTCTATTTAGTAAAAAAGTTTCCGACAAGTAGTAATTAAAAGGGGGGGGGGTTGTGAAATAAAAGCCTTTTAATATTGCTCAATTTAAACAGGTATCAGGAGTATATCTTTATTGTTTATCAAGTGGTGAGAGAAACTAGGGTGTAAGTGTTCCCCATAGGTTCATAACGTCATATTCCTAGATATAACAATTCTTCCCTAGTGTTTTGACTGAAAAGTGACAAGTTATGTATCTCTAAATTTTTGGTCCGGCATTTAGAGAATTGCACTCCATATCTTGGTCCGACTACTTGTTTCTAAGTTACTAACGCTTACCTTTACTTCATATTAAGCATCATATTCGATTTATGGATTAGATATTACTTTGCACCAATCGAGACTAGCCTATTATATAGTATCCTACTAAATCTATGTTGATAATTATTTTCGTATTAACTACCTCATTCGTCCGGCAACTAGAAATATGGCGAGTTCTAACGCGTGCACTCGTTAAAAAAACTTCTAAGCAAAAAAATTATCAATGGATGCAATAACCTATTCGAGAATTGTTATTAAGCTAGGTTTACATTGTTAATCACCCATGGTTCTCACAACCCTAGTTGTGGATTTAGTTACCCATGCATAGAAGAACATAATTCATGGTTGATAACAATAAATCATGAACTTACTTTGACAAATTCAAAGAAAGTCCATAATTTCAACTTGAAACCATAAAAATCACTTGGAAACCAAATCCAGAAATTTGAATTAATGCTCAAGATGCAAAAACAAATCTCCAAGAACAAAACTAAGAAGTTAGTAATAGAATCCAACCCAAAAACGAGGTTTTACACCATATTCAAAAATAGTGTCCTAAATTAAAAGGAATTGAAATAAGTAAATTTATCCAAAAAACACAGCTTGAATCGATGACCCCCATAGACAGTCTGTCGATCATACGATAGACCGTTGACTGCCTCCGTAAGTCAAGACTAAGCATCTTTTTTTGTATCCTTCAACTTTTATCTTCTCTAATCTAATCGATGGACCAACAACACGGTTCATCGATGCACATACTCTACGTTGATGCCTTCCGTGGTTCCATACATAGATTTTTCCACTTCGGGTATTGGAACATTCTCTGATCAGATCGACGATTTACCAGGATGGTCCATCGGTCAATTAACGGACCACCGATCCTTCCGTAGTCCCACACTTGGTAAGATTTCCCTGAGTTTCTCCAAATACCTGAACTTCAAATAAACTGTCACCATCTACGGTCCGTCCATGAGACAACAGACCGTCGATGGTCTTCGTGGGTCACCTTTACACTAAATATCCATAGCCTTCTGCATATTATTTTTTGATACCTTTCTTGAAAAACAAAGATAAAAACATATTTAAACTCTTACAAAAAGGCTTTAGATAAAACTACGGTACATCAACATCCTCAACTTAAAATTTGTTGTTTGTCCTCATACGACACACTATGACTCAACACAACACTTCGTACAAAGGTATCCTCTTTTGATCTTTCGCGATCATATGACTATCAATCCTAACTAGTTTGTTGCTTTAGTGTATGCTTTTACTGTTAGGCTTGATAAGCTCACTCATGTGGATCAGACCATGACAGAAACTCACCATGAACCAACACCTCTACTCTTTTGCCTCTCCCAAGGTACCAACTGGTGTCCTCACTCAGAATTAATATCCCCCTTTTTCTCACAGTGATTTTAACTTTGAGTATAAGGATCATTATTCAACACTCACAATCAAAACAACTTCACACCTAGTTAGTACTTGTCGCTATAGGCTTGCCCTTATTTTCACTGCTTAAATTCAATATATTAGACTATTAGGATAACGATAGGACTTTCTTGGCTTTAATATAAGCTCAAGGTTAGATATAGTACATACGGGTACATTTTAGTGACTTTCACCCTCCTTGACATTGCAGCTAAGTGTCCTACCACTTTCATTATCTCTAATGCCCTACTTTTCTTTTCTTTTCATCTTTACCTTGCTTTACCTTTTGTTCTTTGTGCAATGACTCTTACTTCTTTTCGACTCTTTTTCTTTCTTTTCTCTTTTCATTCGATTGATAATTTTGACAAAGTCACCTCTTTTGATCACTTTTTTCTTCTTTTCCATATTACTCTTTTCATAACAAATTTTTGGGTCCTCACTCATAATAGCCACCCTCAACTTATGGCTTTGCCATGAGTCGAGGTACATATTACCCAATGTTGGGTCAGAGACAAGATGAGGTTGGTTTTATATAATACACCCTCAACTAAGAATTTTGACCTAAGTCGAGGTGGACATGTCCAAGGAGGGACCAGGGCCAACACATTATACACAGGGAAGGTGAGATGGTGAAGAACATAAAGGTCAATTATAGGCTCAACTTATTTGGCTAAAAAATGATACAATTTCATTTGGTTAGCTTTACTTAAGTCTAGATTTTTGCTAATTTGAACAAGGTAATATGATCCTTTCCTAAATGCCTAACACTGATTCCTTTTGCAATACCAACCAAGCAAGTTCTAGCTAGGTACTAACAGTGGAATAATCAATTTTATCACACTCTTTTGACACCTTGTTACCCTATCAAATTATCGGACACCTACTTTGAGTGTTCGATTGAGGGTATGCAGTGGGTGCATCTCTATGTCATGATTAGAGCCAAACATTGAAATTCTTTATACCTATTCATGCAAGCATTTTCTTAGAACAAGATACAATTCATATTTAGCCATCATGCTTCATATTTACCTTTCATACTTTGTTCAAGTTACGACACATGCAAGTTCAAAAATAAAATAATCAGTCTTTTAGGGCAAAAGAACACAATCAAGAAAACCGCTAAGAGAGGATCGTGAGTTGGGCTTCTTGATAAGGCAAACGGGTAAGTGGTAGAGGTTTTAAAAGCCCTCTAATGTATCACAGAGATCAACAACCTTGTGATGTCGATTTCCAACCCAGCTACCAGTGCTGCTACCATGACCGCTCTATCCCAAGTAAGTATATTATCTACTGCCGTTGGTGATAGGCGATGGCGGACTAACACCAGAAGAACTTGGCTACAAATGTGAGGTTGGCCTTCTTGATAAGGCCTGTTTGGTCCAACACTCCCTCACCATCAATGGAGAGCTGTTGTGCAATCCACCTCATGGTGGACTCTCGCTAATCTCTGCTTCTTTGAAATTGGCCACTCTTGACCAACTCCCACTTGTAATTGAACTCTGGAGTAACGGGAACCATCGTGACATTAGTGGACCCACCGTACATGAAGCAGCAGATGGAGGTAGAAGAAATGTCCACTCGGAAGACTCAAACTAGCACCTCTGTGAGTGGGTCCTTTTCGACAAGTTTTTCTGGCCTGTCTAAAACACCTCTGATAGTCGCCACGTATGATGTGTAAAACTCTCACACAATCTTTTCACTATACGAACCTAGACTCCTAGCATTCCACTGAAGCCTGTGGGGGTAAAGAGGATATGCACATCATGGACTGTGAAGACTCGCTGTAAGAACTCTCCGCTCGACAGTCACCAACCGAGTCATCACCATCTTTTCATTCAGCATCTTGGCGTCCCTGTAGATCTGATGCTAACCATCCACGGGCTCATCAGGAACCGGTACAGGGACATCATCCTTGGGTGCTGGAGTAGACTCCAAACTATGGGCCTCATCAGAACCAGAAGCGGTGGACACATTCAACCCCATAGAGTAAGCTCACTCTTAACTTAAAGCCTCTTCGGAGCCAGACACTCCATCCGAACCCCAGGAAGACCCTAACGGTGCGTCGGTCAGTGTCCGCTCCTCATTAGACTGAAAGGCAGTAACTGTGCCAGACGTCACCTTCTTTGGGTGCCATCGATGGACACTTGGAAAATTTTTTCAATTCTTAATTCAACAGACCTTTCAGTTGGAAATGACGGACAAGCAGAATGGCCCGTCGTTCAATCGACGAACCGTAGACCACTTCTATTGTCTAACACTTATAATAATTCTTAATTTATTACAAATCAGGGTTTCAGTTGGAAACGACTGACATGCAGAACAGTGTGTTAATCAATCGACGGATCGTAGTCCACTTACGTCGTCTGACACTTGGAATAATTCTTAATTTCTCACAAATCAGGGTTTAAGTTGGAAATGACGGACGTGCAGAACGGCCCGTCGACCAATCGACGGACCGTTGTCCTCTTTTGTCATTTCAGAAATCAATATTTATAAGGTGTAGCCATCAATGGACCCCATTGACGGTCCGTCGATCAATTGACGGTTCGTAGACTGGGTCTCGTGGTGTGGGTCAGAGACAGGTTTCAGGACTTGTTTTTTTTATTAACACATAGTGACAACTTTAAGCACATCATAGGTTCACCCAACACTTAGCAACACGTACAAGACCTATTATTCATCCTTAGAGTTTGGATTTCACTAGTTTTGATCAAGGATTCCACGATGCTTTTAAACCCTATGAAAGAATGTCAACAACAAGTTTATTTTTACGCATATGACACCCCCAACCCATTCTCTTTTTATCATTCCAAATGACATCGTACCCATAATTTAACCAGTTAACATGCAGTTTCTATCCCTAAGTCAAGAACCACATATAAATATGGCATTTCCAAAAGCAAATGAACGATAATTCATTGAGCCAAGGGAATTGAAATAGCTGAAATCAGTAGTTGAGTGATTGAGTAGGTGATCTTCTCAATAACTAACCAACGGTCCTGTATTCGAACACCGACCGGAGAAAATAAGGGAGACGAAGTAGAATTAAGGTAGGGTAAGGTTTTGGGACTTGGTGGTAGCTTGGGATTTTGAAGAAAATGGAAGGGAGAGATATAGGGAGATAATTGAAATGGAAGGGAATAAGGGAGGGAAACAATTGGGAGGGAATTTGAAAAGATCTTTCGAGGTTAACTGAAAGGTTTCTTTTTAATACAACCTTTTGGGTTGGGTCGGGTCAATGGTTCTTTCAACTAACAATACCCCATCAACGGTCCCTAAGTAATTCGACGTATGATCGACTAGACCGTCGATTTCATACAGTGTTGGAAAAAATTTAAAGATATACTTGGGATCTACTGACACAACCGAGGGTGCGTCGATTGAACGATGGCGCGTCTGTTGGTCTGTAGATGTATGCACCAGACCCATTTCTGTAGAATTCTAGGGTTTGGTCATTGCACATTGAACACCCATTAAGCTATTCTTTTTGTGTTTTACTGGATACTTTTTAGACATAGACTCTAAACTGCTCTCTAGCCAACACAAAAAATATCACACAGGAATATGAGTAAACCAAAAACAAAACACGGGACTGCAATTATTCCTACAAATAAAATAAAAACCTATTGTTGGCTAGAGGATACACCTTGGGTTGATTCACAAGAAGCGGTTGATTTAACGTCGCGGCACGACGCATGATGCTTGATTTCTGAGATTTCATCAAGGAGATATGCTTCAACCAACATGGACACTCTCCGCATGCCCTAGGTAGATCTTGATTCTTTGCCCATTGACTGTGAACTTTGCACCATCCTTGTTCTCCAATTCAACTGTTCCATGAGGAAAAACTTTAGTGATAAGGAATGACCTAGTCCACTTGGACTTGAGTTTGCTCGGAAACAAGCGTAGCCTAGAGTTGAATAGAAGCACCAAGTCCCCAACTGCAAATTTTTTCTATTTCAATCTTTTGGTCATGGTAATTCTTCATCTTGGATTTGTAGATGGTTGAAATTTCATATGCTTTTAGGCTAAACTCATAAAGCTCATTCAACCCCTAAAGTCTCTGCTCTACTGCTTCATTCCTATTCATCTCCCACATGGCCTTGTGCTCTAACTCTACTGGTAAGTGACACACCTTCCCATACATAAGTTGGCATGGAGACATATATATGGGGGTCTTGTATGCAATTTGTAGGCCCATAGAGCATTATTAAACCTCCTTGACCAATCCGTTCTATTAGCATTACCGTATTCGACAGGATTTGCTTGATTTCTCGATGGACACCTCAACTTCGCACTAGTCTGCGGATGGTATGCAGTGGTCACATTGTGGAGAACTCCTTATTTTTTTAATAGCCCTTTGAACAAATTATTGCAAAAGTGATATCCCCTATCACTAATAATAGCTTTAGGTGTGCCAAATCTTGAGAAGATATTGTTTTTAAAGAACAGGGTGACACTCTTCCCTTCATTGTTTGAAAGAGCTGTGGCTTCCACCTTTTTTGACACGTAGTCCACCGCCATCAGTATATATTTTATCCCATGTGAACTCAAAAATGGACCCAAAAAATCAATGCCTCATACATCAAAAAACTCAATCACTAGGATGGGATTTAAAGAGAGATTTTTCCTCTTCGACATTTCTCCATCTCTTTGGCACCTATCACATGATTTGGGAAACTCATGAGCATCTTGGTGAATTGTTGGCCAATAGTACCCACACTGCCAAATTTTGTGGGCAGTCCGAATACCACTATGATACCCTCCCACAGGTGAGGAGTGGCATGCCTCCAAAACACATAACATCTCCACTTCCAGAACGTAAGGACGAATAAGCCTATCAGCACAACTCCGGTATAAGTAAGGCTCATCCCAAATGAACTTTTTCACATCATGCATTAACTTCTTCCTCTGATGGAATGACATGGCCTATAGGACTACATAACTTGCAACATAATTTGCAAAATTGGCAAACCATGGAATCAAATCATGAGAAGCGGCCAATAAATGCTCATCAAGGAAGGTTCGTCAATTTAAGCCTTTTCACCCAAATCTTGCATAGCTTCATCATCCAATCTGGACAAGTGATCGACAACTTGATTTTCAGTCCCTATTATATCTTTCACCTCAAAATCAAATTCTTGCAATAGTAGCACCCATCTACTCAACCTTGGTTTCACATCCTTATTTTCCATGAAATACCTCAAAGAAAAGTGGTCAGTATGCACTATGACTCTCGTACCAAGCAAATAGGAGTGTAATTTTTTGAAAGCAAATACCACCACAAAGAGATCTTGTTCAGTCATCATGTAATTCTTTTGTGCTTCATTTAGGGCCTTATTTTCATAACAGATGGGGTGAAGGATTTTTTCCCTTCTTTGTCCCAATACCACACCAAGAGAAACCCCACTAGCATCACACATCACCTCAAATGGCTTATTCCAATCTGGTGAAATAATTATGGGTGTAGACACCAACTTCTCCTTCAACTCTCCAAATGCCTTCAGACAAGATTCATCAAAATCGAATTTACATTCCTTCTCAAGTAAATTGCACAGAGGATGTGGAATTTTTGAGAAATCTTAAATAAACCTTCGTTAGAAGCTTGCATGTCCCTGAAAACTCCTCACACCTTTAATAGAGATGGGTGGAGGAAGTCTCTATATGACTTCAAATTTTGCTCGATCAACCTCTATCCCGTTTTTCGAGATATGATGTCCCAATACTATACTTTCTTTCACCATAAAGTGACATTTTTTCCAATTTAGCACAACATTATAATATTCACATCTTCAGAGAACCTCGACAAAGTGACTTAAACACCGATCAAAGGAGTCGCTAATCACTGAAAAGTCATCCATAAACACCTCAATAGTGTCCTGTACCATATCGGAGAATATCGACATCATACATATGTAGATATGGCCTATGCATTAGACAACCCAAAAGGCATCCTTTTGAATGCGAACATACTGTATGGACAACTCAAAGTGGTCTTATCTTGATCCTTAAAGACAATTGATATTTTATTGTAACCCGAGTAACCGTAAAAAAAACAATACCATCCTTTTCTTGCGAGTCAATCTAACATCTTATCCATGAAGGGCATCAGGAAATGGTCCTTCTAGGTCCATACATTCTGTTTCCGATAATCCGTACAAACTCTCCATCTAGTCACTGGCCTCATTATAAAAAGCTCATTCCTCTCATTGAGCACTACTGTTATTCCCTCCTTTTTGGGCACACATTGAACAGGGCATATCAAACTACTATTTGAGATAGGATATGTGACTCCGACATCTAACCACTTAATGATCTCCTTCTTCACTACCTCTTGCATAGGTGGATTCAAACGTCTCTGGTGATCAATACTTGGCTTGTGATCGGGCATGAGTTTGATTTTGTGTGAGCAAATACCGGGTAAGATCCCAATAATATGCGCAATAGTACAACCAATGGATCGTTTAAACTTCTTTAATACTTCTACCAGACGATCAACTTGTTGCACATTCAAATATGATTGAATGATTACTGGCAAAGTGTTATCTCTTCCCAAGAATACATACCTTAGATGAGGTGGTTGAGCCTTAAGATCTAGTTTTAGAGCCTCCTCAGTAGATGGTCTCGCGGGTGGAGACTCGCGATGCTTCATATCTAACTCCAATTTCTTTAGTTTTGACCGAAATTTACCTCGATCAAGTGCCGCGACCAAATACCCATACTCTTCAATACCATTATTCTCAAAATTCATGAATATTGCCGCTAGTTCCTCAACACCAAGGCGCCCTTCAATTTGTACCTCAGACGTACTCTCAACCCTTTAGGATCAGATAGTGTTTGGATCTTACCACTCTTCTTCATGGACCTACAAATGTTTAAAGTTGCTTCTTCATTGTTCAACCTAAACTTCATCTACCCTTTTTCCATATCAACCAAAGCGCAACCAGTAGCAAGGAACAACCTCCCAAGTATAATAGGCACCTTCAAATCCGCCTCATAGTCAAGAATCACAAAATCAGTTGGAAATATAAACGACTCTACCTTCACACATCATGGAGTATACCAATAGACCTCTTCACTGTTTGATCGGTAATCAGTAACCGCATTGTAGTGGGTTTTGGGTCACCCAAACCCAATTTCTTACAAATACAGAGAGTCATGGCATTTATGCTTGCATCGAGACCACATAGTGCTTTAGCAAAGTTCAACAAACCGATGGTACATGGAATAGTGAAAGTACCAGATCTTCTTTCTTCTAAACAAGAGACCTTGTAGCAATCACATTACAATGCTGCATTCGCTCATCATCCTCAAAACTTACCCATATCTTCTTTGTAACCATACCCATTATGAACTTAACATATTAAGTCATTTGCTCTAAGGCTTCTATGAAAGGGACATTGATGGAAATCTATTTCAACATAGTGATAAAATGCGAGTATTTACCATTCTCAATCTTCTTCACCAATCTCTGAAGGAATGGTTGTGGTGGACTAGGAATGAGGATCACTTTTTGGGGTTCCTCTGCATGTTTCACCGCTTTTTCCACCAATTCACCAGTAGTTTCCACTACCTCTTTATCTTTTCTCATCTCATCTTTTACATATGGCATAGGTAGATCAATGGTTTGCTTACCTGTCGATTAGTGACTACCATGCAATGTCCATCATTTTTAGGATTTTGAATGGTATTGCTAGGAAGAGTTACTGATTGATGTGGGTTCACAGTAGTAGACAATTGGGTCATATGTAACTCAAGATGCTTGATCTAGACCGCATGCGCATTCACCTTTTACCCGATATTAGCCAAATCACCTCCAATTTCTTGGCGTGCTCATCACTAGCATCAAAACTCCTCATCATCTTCTACAACATATATTCAACTTGCTCCATACTACCTCCACCAAACCTTGGAGCAACTTCGCGATTTTGAGGCGGATTATAAGGTCCACTTCGATCATTTATATTACTATAGTTAACCTAGTTGAAGTTGTTGTCACGGTTGTACTTTTCATCTCGAACATAATGAACCTCTCTATTTCAATTCCCGTAGTATCGACCTTGATTTCCTTTACCGTGACACCAATTCACCTTATTGGAACATTGGACGTTAGGTCAGAAACCCCCCGTCTGATCATTCACTACATAAGTATCCTCTTCATAATAGTATTCATTCGCTGGCGGTGTTGGTTTAGTCAAGTAATTTACCACATTTACTTTCTCTTCACCTCCACTGACATGTTTCTATACTAACCCAAGCTCAATTTTAATTTGATCCATCTCTTCACGAATCTCATTTGTGGCCATATTATGTGTATCTTGCATTGCAAAGTTGTTTATCCTAATGTTTGACTTCCTATTACTCTAAGACTTATTGTTGCGAGAGATTTTCTCCAACTTCTCTGCGATCTCTGCATATGTACACTCACCATAAGAATCACCCACAATACTCTTTCAACGATTCTTCATCAATACAGTGATTTGGGACACCTCTCACGTAAGCAGTAAATCTGTCCCAAGAGCTACTCACCGACTCCCCAGGTAGTGACACAAAGTTGTTCACTCTATTATTGTGGTTGAGCTTTTTGGAAATCGGGTAGTACTATTCTTGGAACATATCCCTCAACAAATCCCAAGTATATATAGAATTATAGGGAAACTCACTAAACCATATTGCGACATCTCCCATCAATGAAAGAGGGAACACTCTCAACCCGATGACGTTCATATCCAAGTCTGGACTTTCTACAAAACTCTTGCACACTAACCTCATTTTGGCAATGTGAGAATGTGGATCCTAAGAGTATAGACCAAAAAACAAACTCCTTTTAGTGAGCGTTTGTATCAAGCGACTAGTTACCACGAATGTGTGACCTTGAAGTAGAAAAGGTATGACAAGAGGCCCATCAAAATCAGTGATGTTAATGTTTCCCCTATAGAACTTTTGAGGCGGGGGATAGGAGGATGCATCCTCAAAGCATCATCAACCAAATTTTCTGTAACCACTTGATTATGAGCATCAACCGATGGTGGGGGCTAGCAATTGATCCCATCACCTAGATTAACTGGATTTTGCAGATTATTTATTCTTCGAAGTTAACGATTTAGTTTAGGATCGAATAGAAGTATTGGTTCTCCTCGGCTTCGTGTACTTGGCATACACTAGATCTAGACATAAAGAAACAAAAACAAAAGATAAAAGTAAAATTAGGAATTATTGACTAAATTTCTGTAATGTTGTTAAAGTTAACCTAAAAGTCATTGTCCCCTGAAGCGACTCCAAAATTTGATATGCTCAAATTACACTTCCCTAAAGAAGTATAAGCGATCGTATCAAGTAAAGAACCCAACTATTAGGTTGGAGTCGATCCCACGAGGAAAATGGCTAGACTTAAAAGGGGGGTTTGTGAAACTAAAGTATTTTAATATTGCTAAATTTAAACAAGTAACATGAGTAGATATTTAGTTTTTATCAAGTTGTGAGAGGAACTAGGGTGTTAATGTTCCCATAGGTTCATAACTCCTTATTCCTTGCTATAACAGTTCTTCCCTAGTGTTTTCCATACAAATTGATAAGTTATGTATCTCTAAATCCTTGGTCTAACATTTAGAGAATTTTACCTCGTACCTTGGTTAAGCTACGTCTGTCTAAGTTACTAACCCTTACCTTTACTTCATATTAAGCATCATATTCGATGTATGACTTAGTTATGATTTCACACCAATCAAGACTAGACTATTAGATAGCATCCTACTAAATCTATGTTGATAATTATTTTTGTATTAACTACCTCCTTCGTCGGACAAGTGAAAATAAGGTGTGTTCTAACGCGTGCACTCGTTAAAAGGTCTTCTAAGCGAATGAATTATCAATGCATGCAATAACCTATTCGAGAATTGTTATTAAATAGGTTTACTTTGTTAATCACCCATGGTTCCCACAACCCTAGTCATGGATTTAGTTACCCATGCATAGAAGAACACAGTTCATGGCTGATAAACAATAAATGATGAACTTATATTGATAAATTAGAAGAAAATCCAGAAATTAAATTTAAACCACAAAAATCACTTCAAAACCAATTCCGGAAATTTGAATTAATGCCCAAGTTGCAAAAACGAATATCCAAGAACAAAACTATGAAGTTAGTAGTAGAATCCAACCCCAAAAATGAGATTTTACACTCTATTTATAAAAATAGTGTCCTTAATTAAAAGTAATCCAAATAAGGAAGTTGTCCAAAAAACGCGGCTTTTATCGACGACCCCCACATATGGCCGACTACCTCTGTAAGTCCAGACTTCGCATTTCTTTTGGCCTTCAACTTGCATCTTCTATGATCCAATCAACACACCAATAGCATGGTCCATTGAGGTACCTACGGTCTGCCGATGCCTTCTGTCATTCCATACTTAGCTTTTCTTCCACTTTGGGTACTAAACATTATCTGATCAAATCGAAGATTTACCAGGACGGTCTGTTGATCAATCGACGGACTGTAGATCTTTAAGTAGCCCGACTCTTGGTCAGATTCCTCTAAGTTTATCTTGATGCCTGAACTTCCAATCGACGGTCATCATCTACGGTTTGTCGATGGCCTTCGTAGGTCACCTCTGCACTTAATCTCCACAAACTTCTGCGTTTTAGTTTTGGACACCTTTCCTGCAAAACAAAGATAAAACACATTAAAACTCTTATAAAAAGACTTTATACACACAACAATCTTAAGTAAAACGCATTGAAAGTACCGTAAAACCACAGTATATAAACTTTGGGGAATTTTTATTCTTTTTGGGTAGTGGTTGACAGACTGACTAAGTCAGCCATTTTATTCCGGTGAGAATATATTATAATGCTGAAGGTTTATGTGAAAGATAAGGTATTACGAGGTGCCCCTTTCTATCATCTCAGATCGTGGTACCCAATTCACATCCAAATATTGGACGAAGTTACATGATGAATTGGGCACGTAACTCAGTTTTAGTACAACCTTCCATCCACAGACGAACGGGAAGTCAAAAAGGACTATTCAAGTGTTAGAGGACATGTGTGATTTATTTTAGAGGGCATTGGGATAAATTCTTACCTATGTGTGATTTTTCCTATAATAAAACTTTTCACTCTAACATAAATATGGAACAATTTAATGCACTTTATGGGAGGAAATGTTGATAATCTATAGGATGATTTGAGCCTGGAGATGTGAAACCTTTGGGGGTTGATTTAGAGAAAGATGCTAAAGATAAGCTGAGAAGTTTTTAAGATAAGCTTCTAGCAGCCTAAAGTAGACAGAGGAAGTATGTAGACCATAAGGTAAGAAATATGTCATTTCAGACTGGTGACAATGTTCTTCTTAAGGTATCACTCATCAACGGAGTTATGAGATGTTGAAATAATGGCAAGCTAAGTCTGCGATACATTGGTCCCTTTGAGGTTCTTAAATGTGTAGGATATGTGGCCGATAGATTGGTTTTAACTCTTAATATATTAGGAGTTCACCCAGTATTTGATGTATCTAGGTTAAAGATATGTAATGGTGTCAAAGATTACATCATTACGTGGGACTCAATTGAGTTAGAAAAGGACTAACCATATGAGGAGGAACATATTACAATTATTGATCGTGATGTACATAATTGAAGACCAAAGATGTTAAAATGCTGAAATTTCAATAAAAGCATCGTCCATTTGAGGAAGCTACTTCGGAAACCCACAGGCTCATGCGAGAAAAGTATCCCAAATTATTCATCAATTCAGGTACTACATCATTCCTTTCTTAGATTATTTTTAATAATTTTTTCACTCAGGGATGAGCTATGGGTAAATTGGTATTTACTTTGACGACTCATTTCTGTTTTTATTGAAAATCCAATGAGGAAAAAATTTGGATCGGAATTTTTTTAGTAACTCAGAGTTTCCCAACCTAGTCCATATTTGGACGAAATCAAAGTCATTAAACCCTAGAGAAATCTAGTAACAATTGTTTGATCTAATTTTAAATTTGATCACATGAATATATAGCTAAGGCGTTAAGGAATTAGTACAACTTTACCGAATTGAATTGAGGTGAGTAGAACTCCTGAAACTAATCTTAGCATGAACGGATAGTTTTTGAGTGTCGTTTAAAAAGGTGTGTTGTGAAATGGGGGTCTTGGAATTATCAAAAAAGCTCACTGTTTCTTGCAAGCCTCTTTGGCGTGAATTTGTATGTTAGGGACAGGTGTGACTTAAAGTTGGTAATAAACCCTAAAAATGTTTTATTTTTCCATTTTCGAACTTGAGAGATAAGGAACGAACCTAGGGGTTTTCTTGACATTTCTCACCATTCTTGAGGATAAAAGTAAAGTTTTAACTCTCTCGATTCATTTTCCAATCCCGTAGAATGTAATCAATGGGTAATTATCGATGGGAGAGGGTTTTAATATGTAAATTATGGTGGAAACAACTCTAATTTGGATACTTGAATCAAGGGTTTGACCAAGGGTTGATAGGATTGTTAGTAATTCGGGTTATTATTTATTGTTTATTGATTCCCGTATTATGTTGATCGTTTCTACACCAAGAACAAATCAGGAAAGGAAAGAATCAAGTTTCTTAGGGGATTCAAGCTTTGGTTGAGCTAGGTGATATATGCGCTATATCATGTTGTGTGATGTATGTACGTTATTTCTTCATTATAACATATGTATGATGCAAATATTGCATTACAAATTGTGAGAATAAAAGAACAAAACAATACAACCCTAAAAATAAAACAGGATAAAGTAGAGCCTCACATGGGTTTTATGGGTTAATAAATTTTTAAAATAATGAATTATATCTTTTGAAGTCAATATAAAGAGTTTTGCAGTCAAACGTCAAGGGTCGACGAAGACGTTGGAAAGCTAGTCTTTTATGCGTTGCTGTGTCTTAGCATGTTGTTCATGTTCTTATGTGTTATTTGTAGTTGAAAATCAGAAGAAGTGAACCTAGTGTATTAATAATCGTGTTTAGGGTAAAACTTCCAGGTACAACTCCCCAAGGACCAACGTAATGGTCCTTGAGGAGGACCCAAGCTTTGGCCAAGAGGATCCCAAGGCAGCCCCCTTTTTGGAGGCGCTTGCACGATGCGCAGCTGCCACACAGAGGCAAAACGTTTCCTGAGCGTAGCAGGCTTGACACGCCCCTCTAGCCTCAAATTAATTTTAAGAATCAATATTAGAGAGTGTCTCCGCGACGTGCAGGCGTGTCCCAGAATTGATCGCGTCTATAAAAGTCAAGTTCTACATCTCTTAAAAAGTTCAACTATTGTAAAGGTTTTTGTGTACTTTGGGGTGTATAATATATTTATTTTAGGTTGTTTTACACATAGTTCCCAATAAAAAACCCCAACACTCGATTAGAAATCAAAATAATATAGAAGCTCTTTTTTTTTTCTCTAAATGTTTTGTCTACTCAAATCTCCCATTGAAGAACCTTCAAGTTCAAAAAAAGAATATCAATTCTCCAAGTTTTCGACCCAAATTTCATGGATATGTATTCAATAAGGTATGGGTATTCTTTATATTTGATTCTTCTTTCAATCAAAGATCCATATCAAAGTATTTTCATGTTCTTCAAAAACCCCAATTTCAATTCTTTGCATGCGTTCTTGCATTAAATGGTTTTAATTTATTATTTCTATTTATATTGTTTATTATCAATGCTTTTAAGAAAGGAAATTTCATGAACCCATGTCTTCTAAAATTTTCTAAATTTCACCATAAAGTGGTTGTATTGATTATGAGTTAATGGTTATAAAATTGTGTTTGAATTGGTGTAGGCCGTTCATATATTGTATATCTATGTCGAATTGTGAATAATTGATATTGAAACGAATGATATGAGGTTTAAGCCTTGAATGGAAATATACTGATTTGGTCTTTATGTTGATTATTGCATCATTTTTAGCTTAGTTCCATAATTGAATTCTACTATTATATATGTTATTTTATTGAGAAATTATGGAGATAGAAAGGATGGTGATGGTGGATTTTGTAAAGGTAAGTTGACGTAATTCCTTTACTATTGTTGATTTAATAATTGAATTACTCTTATGTGGTAGATTTAGTAATTGAATTACTCTTGTGTGGTATAGTCCACTTATGGTGGCGGTGCTTATTTTTTACATATGTTATGATCATGGCCTTGTCGGCATTATTAGGTGAATTATAGTAGTATCTTATTGTTATATATGTGAAGGTACAATGTGGAGTCTTTTATATGATGTATTGTGATTTTGTATAAGGTGGTATGACTTATATGAATGCATTATGTGAAGGATGATGTCATATATGTGTGTGATCTTTATAATGTGGTTATGATGTGATAATAAGTGTATTTTTCTAATGTTTACATGATGATGGAATATGAGGGTCCTTACATGTTGGTATGGTGTCTTGTTTAGGTGGACCTAGTTGCCCCTACTTGGTACATTAATTCTTCTAGATTATGAAGTATTGGACTTGGTAGACTTAGGTGTCTTCTCCTTGATGTATGGAAGTTATTTGGATGTGATCTTTTTACTTGGTAGTCCTAGGCAGTCTTGTCATGTATGTATGAATGAATGAAAGTTCAGGATCGGTAAACGTAAAGTAGGTACCCTCCTATGAATGATTAATGTGAAACCTTGAATATGAAAAGAAGATCAATAAGAAAGCCTTTAAGTGGTAGACCGTAATGTTGCCACCTTTTTGAATGGAATGATGGGATTAGAGGTAGGTTGGCTGGAACGACATGAAACCATCTGTAAGGAAGTCATAAGAGTTATCCTAAATGAACCTTGATAGGTAGATCACTTTGATACCCTTCTTGGAAAAAGGGTACTATGGGTCAGTATGCTTAAGTATGCCCCCCTCTGTAGTACATTTGAAAGAATGAAATGACTCTATGAGAACAAAAGAAAAGCACCAAGTGGATATGCTTGTGTAGTACCTTTACTTGAGAATGAGACTAGAGTATAAAGAATCCCCTCATATCTCTTGAATCATGTGCCTACTTGGTATGTGTCCTAGTTCTACCCTTGGTAAGTAAAACACCTTCCACGATGTGTGGTCTTATGACACCGGATTCCGTACCTAGCTATATAGTATGTGTCGGTTAATGCCTATTCTCATCATGTGGGATGTGCACTCTAGTAGTGTAACAACCCAAGGGCATACCCTTGATGAAATGGTATCCTAAAATAGATATACAACGTACTCGGCCTCTCAGATGTCTTGTACAAGCCCTTGACATCATTTGTTGCATAATATATATGAAAAGTAGTGCGAAATTATATTTTTTCACAACATCGTCACAAATATCTTTTATAGAAAACAATATAAATTGCTAAGTGTCATAGTAGCTATTTTAGACTCACGAATATCTTTGATCACAGACCATACATCAATAGAATAAGAAATAACAAAGTCTAATAAATTGTCTTTTGAAATGAAAATCTAAACAAAGCAATTTCTTCAATTAAACTGTGGACATACCACAACTTGCTTGAAAGATGCTAACATCCAAGCTTCAATTAAAAGACTCCTCTAAAATGCCACCTCCATCTTTAGAGATAAAACACATAAATAGAATTAGTACATTAGAATGCACTAAGTATGTGGCATGCAATAAAACCATGCTAAAAGGACAATTGTATAAAACATGCTCTTTTATGCTCTTTTGAAGAAAGCTTCAAACCATATATAAGAACCATTTTTAACATTAACCTTATATGTAAGACATATCCCAAGTAACTCATATAATAGCATTATCAACACTTCAAACTATATAAGCATATAAATCTCCTACCAATGTTTATCCTAACACAAATTTAAGTAATACAAGAAGAGACCGCCCATACAACCTCTTCAAGCCAACCTAAACAATCCGTAAGACTACCTAACGTAAAATTGTTCCATTTACATTACATTAATTCACCACCTAACGTTACTCCAAGATTCACCTAAGTAAGAAAAGAAAAGACCACTCATACACCATCTTCAAGTATACCTAGGCAACTCTTAAAGTTACAATAGATAGAGGTCATCCTATTCAACATACTTTAGCTAAATTCATAATCATTCATTAATTCAACTAAGAGGCATTTCATTCATTAAGGACTAATGGTCTTCGATAAGACTTGGGGATCCTATATTCTAGCATCTTCAAAGACTAGTCGTGCCATGTCTAGAGAGCGTCCCATTCAACTACCTAAACTTTGTAGAACTTCTCCAATACTAGAACATATCCCACGTGATGAGAATAGGCATTAACCGACATAGACCATACTAGCTAGGCATGGAATCATGAGTGTACCTTAATACGATGGAGGGTGTAATACTTGGCAAGGTAGAACAAGGACATATCCCACATAGGCACATGGTTAAGGAATATCAAGGTTTCTTTGCACTCTAGTATCCTTCTCAAGTAGAGCCACTATCACAAGCATACTCACTATGTGTTTAGCCTTGTTTCTCATAGCGTAAGTTCAATCACATAAGGGCATATGAAAAGGTGCCATATCCTAGTCATTACCTAACAATAATGAATCTACAAAAGATGTGTCCAGTAGGGCTGCAGTGGTCAATACAGATAGCTCAACAACTTTCTTAGAGAAGGATTCATGCCGTTCCGGCCAACCTATCCCTATGTAAACAATTTACATAAGAAGGATACCCTTACAAATTTCAAATTCAAATATATCTTAACCTACTTTATATATAGAAGGTTTCACACATTAGTAATGATTAGAAGGGAACAAACTTAGGTCTACCGATCCTAGACTTCCATTAAACATTCATCCGTACACATACACGACAAAGGTGCATAAGCCTACGAAGTCAAGATGTTCATATTCATATACTTAGCATGCATCATGTAGAGGAACATAGTTTACTTATCAAGAACACACATTATCTTTATATCACATATACAATAGTGTTCAATTATCACATAGGAATAACCAAGTCAACCTATCAAGATATACTAGTAACACAACTAGAGATATCACCCTAGTCTATCATGATCGCATATAGTCAATTAGGAGAGTTCATAATCGTATCTCACATATACACATATATCACATTGTCCTTCACATAAGTCATATACAAGTCATAACATAATAACATCAAAATTCATAAAGTAATGCCGATAAGGCCATGTTCATCACATTTCTTATAATAATGCCCGCAAGGCCATGTTCATCACAATTATGAAACATTAGCACTGCCACAATAATTGGATTATACCAATCATCACAATTCAATATTTATACTACACAATATATGGATATTAGGTCAACTTATCCCAATCCATCACCAATACCAACAATCTTTTAGCCATTGTAACCAATTCAATTCACAAGGCTCTTACCAATAGCCATAAACATAAATAAAAACCAATAATCAAACTATACAATTGATCTATCAAGATACTATATGAAAATCATCCAAATCATCCAGCCTATAAACAATTCTAACATAATCCATACGTATATCAATAGCCCATTACAATCTACATAAGAATTCAATACTATAAAGTCATGATCTCAAATCACCCCTATTAGAGCCACAATAGGAAATCGTGATTTCATGGTTTAATATATATTTTAGCCTTAATACATTGTATTAAAATCAATTCAATCATAAAAAAATTGATTCAAACCTTTTTATGCAAGAACTCATTGCTAGAATTTAAAGTAGAAGATTTCATGTTTTTGGTCATGTTTGAAAACCATTTGAACTTGGATCCTTGTAAGAAATAAGATTAAAGGATAAAACACCATACCTTGGTTGATAAAAATCCACAAAAATTATGAATATTTGATGGAGAAACAAATCTCCAATCTCCCTTGAAGCTTCAATGGAGTTCTAGAGGTTTATTCTTTGGGGTTTTGGGTTTTGATTTTCAAATGTGAACTCAACTATAGGTTCAAAACTTATTAAATCACTTCAAATACCAAAAAATACCCTAAATAACTGACCATTTTATTTTTATAAGTCTAGGTGAAGTACGTAAAAAGCCCTTGGCTTGGCCGACACCCTGCAAAATATCTGTAGGTCATTAAACGACGAGCCACCTACGCTCCGTTGTTTGAACGAGCCGTACTGGGTGGCGTCATTTTGGTCAGAGGCAAACTATTGGGGATTAATATCCCACCACTAAGTATGGGTCTACAACCCAATCGACGGGGCGTCGATGGACCTACGGTCCATTGATTGGCTTCGTTTGTTGGGACTATTTTGATAGTTTTGAATGAATAAGTTGGGTCCTCCTCAAGGACCCTTAGGTCGGTCCTTCGGGAGTCTTACCTAAACATTTCAACATAAAACATGTTCATACATATATTAGGGACCTCTCTCATCAATTCAAACCAAAACGAACACGTAAAACGTACAAAGGCATGCTAGAACACACAGACACGTCACAAGACTATCTTTCGAATGTCATGGACGTTCTTGGACGTTTGACCTACAAACTTTACACACTTCCTATATGCACCACAATTAACTATTTTAGGAGTTAAAAACCTCATGACATACTTGTTAGACTATAGTTTTACCTAGTTCATTTTTAGGGGCGTTATAATTAGTTTGATTGTAACTATGACGTGTTGGTAGTAGTATGGGATACTACCTACACATGGAGCGACTAGGCCTTGAAGATTCTAAAGTGATTTCTCTAGGTATTTCTGAGACCATTATATCAAGTCACCTAATTGTTTGATTGACTTCTAAATGACTTAAGTAAAGAATGTTCACCTTAAATTTTGTATGTTCAAGTAGAAAGATACTTATCTAGTGTGGCTTTGAGGAACACTCGGGTTTGCTTGAAATGGTTTTATGGGAGGCCTTTTCATGTCTTACTTATGTGAGTCTTAGAGTAATCTTATGTAGAGGGTCTAAATTATGGAATGCTTAATTGATCAATACAACTATGTCTTGTGTTATTTGTTGGTGTTACTTGAAATAGCTTTATATGTGAATGTGGGATTGTGTTATGTCTCTTAAACTATTATTATGAAGGCTTTTTTTAATAAAAATGTCATGAGATCATGTTTACATACCAAATATCCCTTTTAACATGGTTTTTGCATGGTCTCCATACTTGGTGCTGAATTATGCTAACCCCTTTCTTTCCTTTTTGACTAAAGTGTAGGGATTGATATGTGGTATGCTATGGAAGGTTGATTGTTTCCAAGTGGTTGAATATGAAGATTGGTGAGTCCTCATATATTCGAGGACAAGACCCACATGTTCCTTTATGTCATTTTAGTATTTCTTTTAAGTTTTATATGGGATTAGTGCTAATGTTGTACTCTAAAGTATTAAATGGTTTATGAGACACACATGTTGTAAAGATAGACGTTGTAACGACCCGGGGGTATACCCTAGAAGAAATGGTACCTCAAGTCTTCATACAGCATACTCGACCTCTCGGAGGTCTTATACAAGGCCTTAGACATCATTCATCGCATATATATATGAAAAGTAGTATGGAATTAAAATTTTTCATAACAAGTTCAAATCTCTTTTTATTGAAAACATAAGAAATGCTAAGTCTCCTTGCAGTCATCTTAGACATATGAATATCTTAGGTCACACACCATATATCAACAAAATAAAAATACAAAAGTCTTTTACAATGTCTTTTGAAAAGAAAAGCTAAAACATGACTATGTCCTCAAATCATGTGAGGACATACCAAGACTTACTTGAAAGGATGCTATTTCCAAGATTTTGCTTTCAATGAGACTCCTCACTTGCCACCTATACCTTTTTACGTAAAACAACTTATGGAATTAGTACATTGAATGTACTATGTAGCTGATATGCAATAAAATAATGCTAAAACGGATATTTTCTCATACAACAAGTATAAGAACCACTTTCACCTCAAGCTTGACATATAAGATACATTCAAAGTGAGATCCACAACATAGCATTAACATTACAGAAACCATATAAACATATATAACTCCCACCAACGGTTATCCTAAGACTTACTTAAGTAAGACAAGAAGAGACCGCCCATACACCCTCTTCAAGCATACCTAAATAATTCTTAAGACTACCTAAAGTAAGATTGTTACCTTTTAATCACATTCACCAGCTAAGGTTACTCCAAGATTTATCTAAGTAAGATATGAAGAAACCACCCATACACCCTCTACAAGCCTACCTAAGCAACCCTCAAAGCTACCCTAGATAGGGATCATTCTGTTCAATATGCATTAATTTAAGTCAATAATATTATTTAAGACACTTAAGAGACATTTCATAAATCAAGTACTTCACATAATGGTCTTGAATAAGACCTAGGGAACCTACATCCTAGAATTTTCAAAACGTACTCATTTCATGTCTAGATAGAGTCCCATTCCACTCCCTAAACGTTATAAAACTTCTTTAACACTAGAATGTATCCCACATTATGAGAATAGGCATTTAACGACATAGACCACACTAGCTAGGAATGGAATCCAGAGTCTACCATACTCCGATTGTGGGTGTTCCACTTGCCAAAAGGTAGAACTAGGACACATCCCACGTAGCCACATTGTTAAGTAAAATCAAGGGCTCCTTTGTACTGTAGTCTCATTCTCAAGTATAGTTAATACTACCACAAGCATATACACTCGATGCTTAGCCTTAATTCTCATAGATTAAGTTCATTTACAATACCAAAGACTGGTATTCAAGGGCTGACACTCAATGGTCTACAAGGATAGCTCAATGACTTTTTTAGAGATGGTTTCATGTCGTTCTACCCAACCTATCCCTAAGTCCAAAGCGCAGAAGAAGGATATCATTAAAAATTTCAACTTCAAGGATTATATAACCTTCTTTCTATATTGAAGGTTCCAAATAATTGACCTTCTTTACTTGTTCAAGTTCATTTACTAGTCATGCTTGGAAGGGTACCATCTTAATTCTACCGATGCTAGACTTTCATTGAGCATTCATTCATACACATACAAGACAAAGGTGATTAAGACTACTAAGTCAAGATGTTTATATTCACATACATAGCATGTATCAAGTAGAGGGACATAGGTCTACCATTCAAGAGACACACATCTTTATACCACATATTCAATAGCATTCAAGTATCATGTAGGAACAACAAGGTCTACCTAGCAAGATACATTAGCAACACAACTAGAAACATCACCCAAGTCTATCATGATCACATACAACCAATTTAGAAAAAATAGTACTTCAATCTCGCACATGCACATATACACATAGTCTTCCTTCACCTTGATCACCTATACAAGTTATAACATTATAACATCACAATTCACATAATAACACCGACAAGACCATGTTCATAACAATTATAACACATATACACTACCACCATAAGTTGACCATACAAATCAATACAATTCAATTCCTATACTACACAACAAATGGAGATTAGGTCATCCTACCACCATTCATCATCAACACCACAAATCCTGAACCTTCTCAACCAATCCAATTCACAAAGGCCATTACCAATAGCCATATACACCATTCTAGACCAATAATCAAACCATAAAATGATCCAACAAAATACAATATGATATCATGAAATTAAGAAAGCCTATATACATATCATGATCAATACATATTTCAATAGCCCAATAGAATCTACACAAGAATTCAATACGATTAAGCCTTGATCAAATCTCCCATATTAGATCCAAAAATAGGAATCATCATTTTCATGGGTTCATTGAGATTTTTACCTAAAATAATTCAATTAACATCAATTCAATCATAAACCATTTATTCAAATCATTTTATGTTAGAACCCATGCCTAGAAATCAAAATTGAAGATTGCATGTTTTAATCATATTTGAAAACTTTTGAAATTGGATCTCTTAATAGAAGAGGATTGAAGAATGAAATGACATACCCTAATTGAAGATAACCCACGAAAATGATGAAGATTCAATTAAGAAATAAATCTCCTAGCTTCAACCTGCTTCAAGCTCTAATGGAGTTGTAGAGGGTTCTATTTGGGGTCTTGGGTTTAGATTTTGAATAGTGAACCCTAGACTTATAAAATAACTTAAAATACCCAAATGACCTTAATAACCGCCAAAGACTTTATTAGAATGCTAAGTTAATTTCTCACATTGCCCTTTACTTGGCCGAGACACCTGAAGAAATTCCTTGTGTAAGACCACGTAAGGCATCGACTGGACGTCTACAAGGCGACGAGCTGTAATTGCAAGTTTTTGTTTCGGTCAGTGTACAATTCTTGGAAGATTAAGCTCCCACACCTAAATGTGGAGAAATGGAACCCTTTGACGAGGCGTAGTCAAGACTACGGTCTGTTTATTAGGCAACATGGTTTTAGATTGGTTTTGGCAGTTTCTTGCCAAGGATTGGGTCCTGCTCAAGAACCCTTAGGGTGGTTCTTGAGGAGTCTTGACCGGATGTTTCAACCCTACGTTAGTCTAGATGTTAAGAACCTCACCCATCAATTTGAACTCAAGACACATAAAACATGCAAAGGCACACTAGAACACACAAGCATGTCTAGAGGCTAACTTTCGAACGTCATGGATGTTTCTCTTTTAAACTCAAAATACTTCATTATAACACTATAATCAACAACTTTAAGACTTTATAACCTCCTGACACATATGTTAGGCCCTAGTTTCACCTAGTTTGTTTTTTGGGTCGTTACATTCTTCACACCACTAGGACTATTCGTCCTCGAATAACACTTGCCACACTTCAAACATTTTCAAGAGGTAAAGACTCAATACTACAAAATGATAACCATACTACACCATATAAAAACACATAGATGTGAGGAATATCAACTCTACATAAACAAGAGACTCAAAACACAATAAGAAGGTAGGAACTACATCGACAACTTATCATGCAATGAGACTCTACCTCTTCATATCCAATAAGTGAAACTTCCTTCGCCACATATTATCATGATCATATACATAATTATGCACCTTGCAACCATTTCTCTCAGGAAAGCACAATTTAGCAAATATTTAAAATATCTTACAGTTAAGTATGCTTACTAAATCACTAGTGCAACATTTAAGCAAGTCATGATAAAGGCATGACAACATGAGAGACAAAATCATATAACCTCATTTTACCACATTAACATAACCTTATGAAGGATATGCACAATTCAAGGAGATTAATGAAATTCATTTTCAATTAGATTCCTAAACAGATGAACATGCTACTACAACATTCTATCTCTCAAACCTGAATAGAATATAACAAAAGAGACAACAATCCACAACCCAAATACTCACCATACTTGATACGCTCAAACTTAATTCTCAAATAAGAAGTAAAGCGGTCGTGTCAAGTAAATAACCCAACTAGTGAGGTTGGGATCGTTCCCACGAGGAAAATAGTTTAGACTTAACTTCAACCTATTATTACTATCGTTTGATCAATAACTTCAACCTATGTGTTCCCCACAGGTTCATAACTTGATAACTCTAACTATAACAATTCTTTCCTAGTATCTTGCATTCAAAGTGATAAGTTATGTATTTCTAAATCCTTGGTCCGGCATCTAGAAAATCTCACTCCGCACCTTGGTCTGCCTATGTGTGTTGCTATCCTAACCCTTATCCTTACCTCATATTAAGCATCGTATTCGATATTTGACTAAGTTATTACCTCGTACTAATCAATACTAGACTATTAGATAGTATACACTAAATCTATGTTAATAATTCTTTTCCTATTATCTACCTCCTTTGTCCGACAAGTAGCATTAAGGCGAGTTCCAACGTTGGCCATCCGTTAAAAAGACTTCTAAATGAAAGAATTATTAATACATGCAAGACACTATTCTAGAATTGTTCTTTTAATTAGGGTTTATCTCATTATTTGCCTATGGTTCCCACAACCCTAGTTATGGAGTTTAGTTACTCATAGCCATAAACACAATATTCAAATATATTAAATAAGAATTCATGTACTTACTTCAATGAGAAAGAATAAAGTCCGAAAGTTTGCTTGATTAATCACCAAAAATCACTTGTAAGAATCTCAATATTTAACACTAATCAACAATCAAAAGTTCCAATAATCCAACAATCCAAAAGTCTAATAATATGAAGCCTAACAATACGGAGTCTAACCTCAAAAACGAGGTTTTTTGAACTATTTATAAAAAATAAAAACCTAATTAAACAAGGACTCTGTTTGCTGGAAATCTTCCCAAACGCGGCTCGGTCGACAGAACACGCGACGGACCGTCGTGGTCACGACGTACCGTCATGGACTCCGTCGTCCCATACTTAGCAATTTCTTCTGCTGCTCTCTTCATTCCCCTTGACGGCAAGTATGACGGACCGTCATAGGCACAACGGTCCGTCGAGAGTCTTCGTTTCAAAACACTTCAACGCTTGGAATCTAGGTACTGGGATCACTTCTCTGAACTTCATGACGAACCTGCAGGACGGACCGTCATAGACATGACGGACCGTCACAAGCTACGTAACCCCACACTTGGTCAGACTTCCCAATCTTCCTTCAGCAGCTTCTCTACGCTGCCACCTACGGACCGTCACAAGAACGACGGACCGTCATCAGATCCGTAGGTGGTCTCTTCTGCATTTCTTCGCTCAAAATCTCCGCATTCAACTTTGGACAAATTTCCTGCAAAACAAAGAGAAACTCATATAAAAACCAGCACAAAAATACTTTCGGACACACTGAACTTAAGGAAAAAGTATTAATTATACCGTTAAACCACAATATATAAACACCCTCAACTTAAATTCATTGTTTGTCCTCAAGCGATGCACTATGACTCACTACACAAGCTTTGTACAATAGTATCCATGTTTTATCCTTTGCAATCATTTGGCTATCAATCCCGATTAATCTCATCAAATCTATGCATGCTATCACTATTAGGCTTGAATTTTGTGGGATTAGAACATGACACAGACTCACCATGCACTAACACCTATCCTCTTCAATTTCTCACCGAGGTGCTTACAATTCCGGTATTGCAACTAGTGTCCTCACTTCAAAAATAAATCCTCATTTTTCACACAATGATTTCAGTTTTAGAATAAGGATTACTTTTCAACACTCGCTCTCAGAACAAAGTCACAGTTATTCATACCTATTGCCATAAGCTTGCCCTTATTTTCACTGCCTTAAGTTCGCTATACAACCCTTAGGATCACGATAGGACTTTCTTAGCTTGTAACATAGGCTCAGAGTAAGGTAGGGTATATTTAGGTATAAGCTTGTAACATAGGCTCAGAGTCAGGTAGGGTATATTTAGGTATACTTTAGTGACTTTTTGCCCTCCTTGACATATCGGCTAAACCTTCCACTTTCTATCACTTTATCTCGCCCAGTTTCTCCTATTCTTTCACCTTGCTATTTTCCCTTCTTTCTTCATTTGTGTAAGTGACTCTTTTCCTTTTTTTTGTATTTTTCTCTTTTTCTTTACCTTTCTTTCAACGATTTCTTGAGTCACTTTACTTTTGTTCTTTCCCTCTCTTTGTTCTTTCAACCCCACTTTCCAGAGCATTCCTCAAAACAGCCACCCTCATGAGTCAAGGTACACAATACCCAAAGTTGGGTCAGGGCCATAACGAAGGTTGTTTATGCATTAGCCACCCTCAACTTATGCTTTTGGCATAAGCTGAGATGCACATGTCCAAGGAGGGACTAGGGCCAACATATTGTTCCCACAAAAGATCAGTTGGGGTGAAAAAGAAAGGTCTAATTTTAGGCTCAGATTATTTGGATCAAAGAAGGATAACTTTCATTTGGTTTATTTTATATAGGCTAGAAATGGGCTATTTTGAATAAGGGCCTATGATCCTTTCCTAATTGTCTGTTACAACTTACTTTTAGCAGGACTAACCAGGAAGTTCTAGCTCAGTACCAATAGTGGACTATTCAAATTTCCTCACACTCACATGACATCTCATCACTATACCAGATTATTAGACACCTAGTTCGAATTGAAGACTTAAGGTAATGCAACGGTGTAATTCTATTTCATGCTTAGAGCCATACAATTATGACTTACTATGCCTAGTCATGCAACATTTTCCAGTTTTATCAGGATATCATTTTAGCCATCATGCTTCAGAGTTAAACTATGTACAAAAGATATAAACATGCCGGTTCAACAGAAAAAGTAAACAGTCTTTTGGGGAAAAAGAACACAGGCAAGAAAACCACAGCGGTTATGATAGTGAGTTGGGCTACTCAGACATCACTCTAACACTTAATTTCCATTTACCCGACCCCCAACAAAAAAGCATGCAATTGTCCCCAATGCATAAAAAAAATCTAAATATTAGAGTGGTAGGTGAAGCAAACCTGTGGCGCAAAGCGCCGTCGATCAGCAAGCTGGTGGGTTCGGTTCCCCAGAACCCACGTCCTCTGCAATCTGGACACCCTCAGTGGTGTCCTCAGCAACAACCGCACCATCATTAGTGCCTCATGCTGTCTCTACATTGCGGGAGCTAGACGCCCCAGCCGTTAACTGTGATGCTCTGATCTGGTGCGCCTCCTCCTCAGCAAGTGAGGCTCTCCTCGCAGCCTCCATCTCTCGGCGTTCCTTCTTCCTTGCTCGCGCTCATCCTCTGCTCGACCCCTACGCCTCTTGGCACTCTCTCAAGGGGGAGGTGGTGGAATTTCTGAAGTAGTAAACAGGGCCGCCAGCACGGTGTCCTCAGCAGGCTCGACAGAAGGGGCCTCAGACTCCGGCACCCTCGCCTCTAGGATCGTGTCGATGTCTGCACGAAGAATGTCGACTGCCGCCTGAAGAGTCGACACATCCACCGGAGGGGCTGGTCGGGCTAACACTCTCAACTCAATGGCGTCCAGGCGCTGGTTGACCTCAGCAATCTTCCGCTCTGTAAACTGCTTCATCTCTAAACGCGCTTCAGACTCAGTAATCGACTTCTGCATCCACGGCTGGATATGATGCAGAAGGGTGGCCATTTGTGCCTGTAGTTTTTGGACCCTAGCAAGCGGGACTAGTACCGGTAGAGGGGCTGTGCGAGAGGAGCTCGGGGCTGTGCTACTACCCGCGATAGAATCGATTGGGGTAGTGTCAGTGGACGCCTGTGTCGCTGTGCGGGCCTGGGCTACCGTATCCGCAAGATCATCAGCAAGTAAGGGCAGCTCTGGACGAGGCCCTCTGCGTGGAGCCAACTCATTGGCCTCGTCTCTGATGAGGCCAACGTCAACAGTGCCCTACGGGGTCTTCAGCTGAACTACATGCCATATAGGCACACCTTCGGACCTGCAAAGGGCAAAGATCATGCACGGGAAAGGGTAGGTAGTAGTGACCTTGAATGCCCTCTCGTGCATGACTGCCTGGAGAGGCCATGCGAAGTCCACCTCGACTCCGGCTATCATTGCCGCCATCAACACTGCTCGATCCTAAGTAACGATGTTATCAGCAGCTGTGGGGGAAAGGCAGTGACGGACAAGCAGCCACAGGAATTTTGCGGTGAACGTGAGGTTGGCCTTCTTGATGGCCCCCTTCGGCTCAGTCACCCAATTGACAGCCTCTCCATCGACTGATATGTGCATGACCATCCACCTCTTGGTGGTCTCTCTCAGTGCTGGCTCGCGCAAGAACTGGCCGTCCTTCACTATCTGCCAGCGGTAGTCAAACTCGGCAGTGGGGGGAGTCTGAGTGTCATCAACACTCTCGCCGTATAGAAACAGGCGGATGGCTGGCAGGGAAATGTCAACCTGCACGCCCCAGACACGGACCTGCTCAAGTGGGGCCTGTTTAGCGGGGGCAGCCCGCCTATCGATCTGTGATCGGAGAGTTGCTACGTAGGATACGTAGAACTCTCGGACCATTTCCTCCCTGTATCGTCCCAACCGACGTGCTCTCCACTCCAAGCGGTGCCTAGTGAAGAGGTTGTGGATGTCGGGCATCGTCGAGAGACTCCCAGTAAGTACCCGCCGCTCCAAAGTAAGTTCGAGTCATCACTCCTTTATCAGTCAGGAACTTGGCGTCGGAGTAGACTTGGAATTGGCCGTCGACACACCAACGGTTGGGCTGATCAGAGGCTGGGGTGGGGACCTTAGCTGGTGCGCCGGATGTGGAGTCTGAACTGTTAGCCTCATCAGACGAGGCCGACGCTGCAGAGGTGGCGGGTGCAGGAATCTCAACAGAGCCAGAGGCTTCCTCGGACCATGATATTCCTAAGGAGCCAGACGCTCCTTCCTCATTTGTGGCCGACCCAGAAGGTGTGCCGGTCAGTGTGCGCTCCTCATCAGACTAGGAGGCAGTGACTACGCCGGACGCCACCTTTTTTGATGTGGATCTGGGAGCTCGTGCAGCATGGGAAGGTGTGGAAGTGCCTAGGGGCACATACTCAGGGTCCCGCTCATCATCAGAGCCGATGATCATACGTGCAGACGGGGCAAAAGACTTGGATCGCCCGAGTGCGTAGGTTCGGTCTTGCTTGGGTGCCATGGTAGATAGTACCTTCAAAGGATCACCATTAGTACGAGTAGTGGCAAACAAGACAAACGAAACCATATGAAATAAAACAGTGAAAATAGTATGTAATTGCTGTAGAAATAGTAAGACACGACGGGCCTGGTGACGGATCGTCGTGACTATGACGGACCGTCGTGAGGTCCGTCGTGTTTTACTTGGATTATGTATATATAGAGAACCCTGAAGGAGAGTCTCTGACTAGCATGACGGTGTGTGCAGGACAGACCGTCACACGTACGACAGTCCGTCGTAAATGTCCGTCGTAGGACAATTGAGAAAAAATATGGAGACCCTTAGGAGAGGGGTCTCTGACTGTCATGACGGTCATGCAGGACGGACCGTCGTGGGTACGACGGTCCGTCACATGTGTCTGTTGAAGGACACTTAAAAAAAATAAGAGACCCTTAGAAACAGGGTCTCTGACAACCATAACGGTTGTGCAGGACGGACCGTTGTGAATACGACGATCCGTCACATGTGTCTGTTGGGGAACACTTGGGAAAAAAATGAGAGACCTTAGTAGCAAGGTCTCTGACAACCAGAACGGTTTTGCAGGACGGACCATTGTGAAGACTACGGTCCGTCACATATGCCCGTTGGGACAGGGTGCTAGGGCTTTTGCAACGGACCCTACGACGGTCCGTCATCGGGGCCTCGTACTGCATGACAGTGACAGAACTAAGGGTACCCTAAGAATCCCCGATGAACCCATATCGACCTTGTAGTGTTTTGGACCTATATGTGTCTAACCCAACTACCTAGGAAACTAGCAATGCAAAAGCACGTATGTCTAAGGTTGTAAACACGACAATTTCAAACATTTATTACCTAGGTGAGGCAGAGTCATTTAAAGTAAACAAAATACAATGAGGAACTAAGCTTAATACTAACTAGTAAACACAAATGCAAGATAAATGAGTATAAATTAGAGACACATACCTTAGAAATGGAGAAAAACAAATGCACAAGTACTCGGTGGCAAGGTAGACACCCACAGCAGCAGTTTTCACTAGTAGATTAACACTTTAGGTCTTGGGAGAATTGTGAGGGGGGCAATGATCGGAGGGAGGGAATGTGGAAGTTGAAAAGAGAGAGTAATCGGAGAAATAATGAAGTAATGGGGTGAAATGAGGGGTTGGGGAGTTTAAAGGGTCTGATTTTGAAAAAGGGTCCAGCCGGGTCGGGTCGGGTATAACTCATTAATCACGCGACGGTTCCCCGACGACGGTCCATTGCAGGTGTGACGAGCCATCGTTGGTTCCGTCATGTGTGCCCTAGTTTCAAAACAACAGAAAAACGTACCTGGTACGACGGATGAATACGACAGTCCGTCGCAGATGCAACGGTGCATCGATTTGTTCGTCAGTGACTGCTGCAGAGTAATTTTCTGCAGAATTTCCTGGTGATGTGCCTGCAAATTTAAAACCCATTAATAGAAAAATGCTACCATTCCTAAAAAGACGATAAGTATTGGGTTGCCTCCCAACAAGCGCCTGATTTAATGTCGCGGCACGACTGGGGACACTAGATATCTCAGTCTTCATCAAGATGGTATGCCTCTATCACTTCATTTGCCGATTAGGCATGCCCGAAATAGATTTTTATGCGATGTCCATTCACCTTGAACCGCACACCCTCCTGAGTTTCCAACTCAACTTCTCCATGAGGGAATAGTTGGGTAACCAAGTAAGGACCAGTCCATTTGGACTTGAGCTTGCCCGGAAACAAGCGCAACCTGGAATTGAATAAAAGCACCAAATCTCCGACCATAAATTCTCGCTTTTCAATTTTGTTGTCATGGTACTTCTTCATCTTTTCTTTGTATAGTGCTGATCTCTCATAGGATTTTAGGCGAAATTCATCGAGTTCATTCAACCCATTTAACCGTTGCTCTGCAGGTTCTCTCCAATCCATTTTTAACTTCTTCATAGCCTACATGGCTTTATGCTCTAACTCAACCGGAAGATGACAAGCTTTCCCATATACAAGTTGGTATGGAGACATACCTATGGGAGTCTTATATGCTGTATGGTAGGCCCAAAGAGCATCATCAAGCCTCCTTGACCAATCCGTTCTACTAGCATTCACTATTTTTGACAATATCTATTTTATTTCCCGATTCGACACTTCAACTTGCCCACTAGTTTCAGGGTGGTAAGGAGTGGCCACATTATGGCGAACCCCGTATTTCTCTAATAACCCCTTGAACAATCCGTTGCAGAAGTGGGAGACCCCATCACTAATAATGGCCCTTGGGGTGCCAAAACGAGAGAATATATTCTTTTTCAAGAATGCAGTGACACTCTTCCCTTCATTGTTTGCGAGGGCTATGGCTTCGACACATTTAGATACATAGTCGACTGCTACTAGAATGTACTTCATTCCATGAGAACTCACGAAAGGGCCCATTAAGTCAATACCCCAAACATCAAATAACTCAATCACAAGAATGGGGTTTAGAGGAAGCTCTTGCTTTCTTGAAATACCACCATCTCGTTGACATTTGTCACATGCTTTAGCAAACCCATGAGCATCTTGATGAAGAGTGGGCCAATAGTAACCACATTGTAATATCTTATGAGCGGTTCGGATACCACTGTGATGTCTGCCAACGGGTGAAGAATGGCATGCCTCCAACACACTCCACATTTCACATTCTGGCACACAACGCCGAATAAGCCCGTCGGTAAAACTCCAATACAAGTATGGTTCATCCCAAGAGAACTTCTTCACATCGTACATGAACTTTTTCCTTTGATGAAAGGACAAGTCTGATGGAACAATATTACTAGCCAGATAGTTCGCAAAATCTGCGAACCATAGAATCTAGTCTTGTGAAGCAGCCAATACATGTTCATCGGGGAAAGTATCATCAATGTCAGTCTTATCCCCTAACTCTCTCATAGCTTCATCCTCTAGACGAGACAAGTGATCAGCAACTTGATTTTCAGTTCCTTTTCTATCCAGCACTTCAAAGTCAAATTCTTGTAGCAGTAATACCCAACGAATCAGCCTAGGTTTCGCATCCTTCTTCGCCATCAAATATCTCAATGCTGAATGGACAGTATGCACTATTACTCTAGTACCTAGCAAATAGGAGCAAAATTCCTCAAAAGCAAAGACTACTGCAAGGAGTTCTTGCTCAGTCACTGTGTAGTTTTTCTGAGCTTCATTTAGGGCTTTACTAGCATAGTAAATTGGGTGAAGGAATTTGTTTTTTCTCTTTCCCAATACTACATCAAGAGCCACCCCACTAGCATTGCACATTACCTCAAATGGACTGTTCCAATCCAGAGAAATAATGATAGGCGCAGACACTAACTTTTCTTTTAGCTCACTGAATGCTTTAAGACAACATTCATCAAAACAAAATTTACATTCTTTCTCCAGCAATTTGCACAATGGGTGTGCAATCTTTGAAAAGTCATTGATGAATCTCCGGTAAAAACCTGCATGCCCAAGAAAGCTTCTCACACCTTTCACAGAGATCGGTGGGGGAAGTCTCTCTATTACCTCGACTTTATCTCGATCAACCTCTATGCCCTTTTCTGAAATGCGATCACCCAACACAATACCCTCTTTCACCATGAAATGACACTTTTCCCAGTTTAGTACCAAATTGAAGTCTTCACATCTCTTAAGAACCTCAGATAAATTGGTCAAACACTGCTCGAATGAATCACCAACCACAGAAAAATCATCCATAAAAACTTCTATAGTAACCTCCACCATGTCAGAAAATATTGACATCATACATCTCTGAAAGGTTGCGGGTGCATTGAACAACCCAAACGGCATTCTTCTGAACGCAAAGGTCCTATATGGACAAGTGAAAGTGGTTTTCTCTTGATCTTCTGGTGCAATAAAAATCTGATTATACCCCGATTACCCATCAAGAAAACAATACCACCCTTTTCTGGCAAGTCTATCCAACATCTGATCCATGAAGGGCATAGGAAAATGGTCTTTTTCAGTCCATGAGTTCAGTTTACGGTAATCCATACACCCCCTCCATCCAGTAACCGGTCTCATTGGAAAAGGTTTATTTTTCGTTGGGGACCACAGTCATTCCCCGTTTCTTAGGTATACACTGAACTGGGCATACCCAACTACTATCGGTGATTGGATAGATTTCTCCGGCATCCAACCACTTAATGATTTCCTTCTTCAAAACCTCTTGCATAGAGGATTCAAGCGTCTCTGGTGCTCAATACTCGGCTTATGATCAGGCATGAGTTGGATTTTATGAGAGCAAATACCAGGAGGGATCCCAATAATATCCGTAATAGTCCACCCAATAGCTCTTTTGAACCTTTTTAGTACCTTTACTAAACTTTGAGTTTGTTGTTCATCCAGGTCTGATGCAATGATTACCGGTAAAGTGTCACCATTTCCTAAGAATTCATACCTAAGATGAGGTGGGAGAGCTTTTAGTTCAACTTTTGGAGCCTCCTCTATAGATGGTTTCGCGGGTGGGGACTCGCAATTTTTCATATCGAGCTCAAATTTCTTCGGCTTAAACCGAACATCACCTCGGTCAAGAGCCGCGACTAATGACTCATACTCTTCAATGCAATCACTATCAAAGTTCATTATCACTTCTGCAAATACTTCGACACCTAGACGTTCTTCTATTTGTGTCTCAGATGTCTCACCCATATTATAGGATATAGCAGATGCCGATTGGAGCTCATCACTCTGTACCTAGGAATGGCCTCCCAAGGATAATAGGCACTTCAAAATCAACCTCACAATCAAGAATAACAAAATCAGCCGGAAAGATGAATAACTCCACTTTTACTAGCACATCATGAAGTATCTCTATGGGCCGTTTTACTTTTTGATCAGCCATCAGTAGCCGCATCGCAGTGGGCTTTGGGTCACCCTAGCCCAACTTCTTGTAAATCGAGAGGGGCATGAGATTTATGCTTGCCCCCAGATCACATAATTCTTTTGCAAAATGTAATAGCCCTATTGTACAAGGAATAGTGAACGTACCCGGATCTTCAATCTTTTGGACTAGAGATCTTGTAGAAATAGCACTACAATGCAACATTCTATCATCATCCTCAAATGTAACCGATCTTTTCTTTTTGACCAGATCTTTCATAAACTTGGCGTAACCGGGCATTTGTTCTAAAGCTTCTACCAAAGGGACATTGATATAAAGTTTCTTCAACATTGTTATAAAACGCCGATATTTGCCATCCTCGGTCTTTTTCAATAATCTTTGAGGAAATGGGGGTGGTGTCCTAGGCATAGGAGTTACCTTTTTAGGCACTTCAGCATCTTTTGCGGTGTTATCCTCTAATTCAGCATCAACATTTACTACTTTATCAGTATCTTTGGTCACCTTATTGTCATTAGATGGCATAGGTGGGTCAATGGTTTGCTTGCCACCGCGAGTAGTAATTGCCATACAATGTCCATCATTTTTCGGATTTTGGACAGTGTTGCTAGGAAGAGTGCCCGGTTGCCGTGTGTTCACAGTTGCAGATAATTGGGCCAATTGTAACTCAAGTTGTTTAATCGATATTGAATGTGTATCAACTTTTTGCCCAATACCCGCTAAATCATTCCTCAACTCCTTATTGTGCTCATCACTAGCATCGAACCTTCTCATTATTTTATGCAACAAATACTCAACTCGCGACATACTACCTCCACCATCCTTAGGCTGGGTTGTGAGTGGACTGCACTGCGAAGGTGTTTCTCCCTGTATCGGACTTCCTAGTACTCCAAACTTTGTTATTTCGGGAGATTTTCTCTAGCTTTCTGCAATCTCAGCATAAGGGCATTCTCCATAAGATCCATCTGCTATAGTGTCCAACATCGCTTTATTGTTATCATCTTGTCCCCGATAGAAGTATTCCTTCAGTGACTCATTATCTATACGGTGATTTGGAACACTTCTCAAGAATGAGGTGAATCTATCCCAAGAACTACTAACTGACTCTCCTGGTCGTACCACAAAGTTGTTCACCCTGTCTTTGTGGTTTAATCTCTTGGAGACCAGATAGTAGCGTGCTAAGAAGACACCCCTTAGTTGGTTCCAAGTGAAGATGGAGTTGTATGGGAGCTCAGTGAACCACATAGCAGTCTCTCCCGTCAGTGAGAGAGGAAACACTCTGAGACTTATTACATCAAGATCCAAATCAGGCCTCTCCACACAACTTTTACACACTGCCCTTACCTTAGCTATATGGACATGTGGATCCTCAGAAGGTAGCCCTGAAAACAAACCTCTGGCACTAAGCATTTGCATCAGGCCACTAGTTACCACAAAAGTGTGGCCTGTGGGTAGAGGGGGAAAGACAAGTGGCCCATCCGAGTCTGCTATGTTATCATACCCTCTGTAGTATGCTTGAGGCCATGGAACGGGAATTTTTCCCCTCTATTGATGTTCACCCGGAGCGTCGGGTAACATCCGACTATGAACATCCACTGGATCTGGGATGTTCTGGTTTGGATCCTCATCATTTATTCCCAAGTTTCGATTCATATTGCGCAGTGTACGCTCTAGCTCGTGATCGTAGGGAAACAAGGGTTCTCTTCCTCTCCGTGTATTTGGCATACAAGGAGGATAGTTCTGAAAGGAAATCAAAAACAATAAAACAAAGTAAAATCAAGAAAATATCAACTAAACTATAGTAATAAGTTCAAGTTAATCTAAAAGCTAAATTCCCCGGCAACGGCGACAAAATTTGATACGTTCAAACTTACTTCTCATATAAGAAGTAAAGCGGTCGTGTCAAGTAAATAACCCAAATAGTGAGGTTGGGATCGTTCCCACGAGTAAAATAGTTTAGACTTAACTTCAACCTATTATTACTATCGTTTGATCAATAACTTCATTGGAGAGTATAAATATAAAAAGGGGGGTTCTATCTCTAAATAAGGGAAAATAAACCACGAACTTGAAAGAGACACTTAACAACTTTTAATGTTGGGTTTTAATCAATTAATCAAAGTAACTAGGGTTTACGTGTTCCCCACAGGTTCATAACTTGATAAATCTAACTATAACAATTCTTTCCTAGTATCTTGCATGCAAAGTGATAAGTTATGTTTTTCTAAATCCTTGGTCCGGCATTTAGAAAATCTCACTCCGCACCTTGGTCCGGCTAGGTGTGTTGCTATCCTAACCCTTATCCTTACCTCATATCAAGCATCGTATTCGATATTTGACTAAGTTATTACCTCGTACCAATCAATACTAGCCTATTAGATAGTATACACTAAATCTATGTTAATAATTCTTTTCCTATTATCTACCTCCTTGGTCCAGCAAGTAGCATTAAGGCGAGTTCTAACGTTGGCCATCCGTTAAAAAGGCTTCTAAACGAAAGCATTATTAATACATGCAAGACACTATTCTAGAATTGTTCTTTTAATTAGGTTTTATCTCATTATTTGCCTATGGTTCCCACAACCCTAGTTATGGTGTTTATTTACTCATAGCCATAAACACAATATTCAAATATATTAAATGAGAATTCATGTACTTACTTCAATGAGAAAGAATAAAGTCCGAAAGTTTGCTTGATTAATCACAAAAAATCACTTGTAAGAGTCTCAAAATCTAACACTAATCAACAATCAAAAGTTCCAATAATCCAACAATCCAAAAGTCTAATAATATGGAGCCTAACAATATGGAGTCTAACCTCAAAAACGAGGTTTTTCGAACTATTTATAAAAAATAAAAACCTAATTAAACAAGGACTCTGTTTGCTGGAAATCTGCCAAAACGCGGCTGGGTCGACGGAACACGCGACGGACCGTCGTGGTCACGATGGACCGTCTTGGACTCCGTCGTCCCATACTTAGCAATTTCTTCTGCTGCTCTCTTCATTCCCCTCGACGACAAGTATGACGGACCGTCATAGGCACAACGGTCCGTCGGGAGTCTTCCTTTCAAAACACTTCAACTCTTGGAATCTGGGTACTGGGATCACTTCTCTGAACTTCATGACGAACCTGCAGGACGGACCGTCATAGCCACGACAGACCGTCACAAGCTACGTAACCCCACACTTGGTCAGACTTCCCCATCTTCCTTCAGCAGCTTCTCTACGCTGCCACCTACAGAGCGTCACAAGAACGACAGACCGTCATCAGCTCCGTAGGTCGTCTTTTCTGCATTTCTTCGCTCAAAATCTCCGCATTAAACTTTGGACAGATTTCCTGCAAAACAAAGAGAAACTCATATAAAAACTAGCACAAAAAGACTTTCGGACATACTAAACTTAAGGAAAAAGTATTAATTATACCGTGAAACCACGGTATATCAATACTCCCCTACTTAGAAGGATACCGTAACAACTTAAGGGAGATAACTATAACTTGCTGGCATCTTCACCCGTATTGGCCTTAGCATGGAGAACATAGAAGTGATTTCTTTTTGGTGCACAAACATCCGGGGCATTAGGAGGAGCTTGCTTGGCCTCTCTTCCCCTAGCCGAAATAGTAGGACAATCTCTCACCTTTGATCATCCTTAACACAACTAAAACAACCAAGGGTAGCGGCTAGGCACTTCCCAAAGTGCTTCTTCCCACATGTAGAATAAGTAGGCTTAACACCTTAAGAACCACCACCTCCTCATAGTTGGCCTTAAGAGCACTAGACCCATCTTCATTTGCATCTCTCTTGTTAAACTTTGGTTGAACTTTTTCATCGGTTCTTACCCTCTTAGAATCTTTACTTCTCACCCTAAGTTTAGACTCTTCAATAGACTGAGCATACACCATAATCCTAGATAGAGTCATGTCACCATGGATCAGAGTTGTACGACACGCGTCCTTCACAATATCCGAAACACCGGTCAAGAATCTACTAATATCATCCCTAAGGTTAGGCACCAAGGATGGAACATACATAGAAAAAAGGTAAACTTCAAGGAATACTTCTCAACACTCATGTTACCTTGCCTAAGGTTTATGAACTCCTCAACCTTAACCTCCCTCCTCTCACGGGGAAAGCATCTTTCTAAGAATGCTTCCTTAAACTCTTCCCATTCGATGTTAAACTCAACCAACGTATTTTCTTTCCATTGGGTGAATTACAAATTAGCAACATCCTTCAATTGCTACCGAGCTAACTCCGCTTTCTCCCTAGATGGTTTTTAAGACAATGTTATTAGAGATGCTTCCAATTTCATGAAATACCTTTTGGTTTATGACTAAAGAAAGTTTTTAAATTCCTTCCATTTTTGCATGATATTATGCAATGAAGTCAAGAGGCTTGTACAAGACCTCCAAGAGGTCAAGTACGTCATGTTTCGATTCAAGAATGCCCTAAGTTCTACGGGGTACTCTTTGGTTGTGACAGATATGCAACAATGACCTTAGAATACCATGTCAAATAAAAGAGCAAAGCTTTACATATTTTCGTAACTGTCCGAAAATGGCCGAATATTACATAAACGATCCCTAAATGGCCGAAAGATCAAGAAAACTCATAAATAATACAAAAAATGCCTCCTAGACTTTCAACTTGCACGAATGACCTTTAAAATATCAGGACGAACAAAAGAAAATAACTTTACATTTTTTTGTAACTATTCAAAATGGCCAAATATTACGTAATTGCACTTTAATAGCAAAAAAATCAAGAAAATTATATAAACAATATAAAAAGCCTCATAAAATATAATGACTTGCATCAATGACCCTAGACTATCGTGACTAATAAATGAGTAAAACTTGAATACTCTTCATTACTGTAAAAAATGGTCGAATATTATTTAAATTCCCCTAAATGACCGTAAGATTAAGAAAACTACATATACAATACGAAAAACGCCTTCACAAAATATCGACTTGCACCAATGACCTTAGAATGATGTGACGCATAAAATTATTTACTTTTTTTTGTAACTGTGAGAAAATGGCTAAACATTATATAAATGCACCCAAAATTGCCTAAAAATCAAGAAAAGACATAAAACAAAAAAATGCCACCAAAATGTTTTAACCTGCACCAAAGACTTAACAATATCGTGATGAATGAAAGAACAAAACTTGACTTCCATTCGTAATTGTCTGAAAATGGCAGAATATTACGTAAATGCAGCGAAATGGCAAAAAAAAATAACACCTAAAAAATTTCAACTTACACCAATAACCTTATAATATCGTGAGGAACAAAAGAACAAAGCTTTATTTCTATTCATAATTGTCCGAACATGGATGAATATTACGTAAATGCCCATAAATGATTGAAATATCAAGAAAACTACATAAACAATACCAAAAATGCCATAAAAATTTTGACTTGCAACATTGACCTTACAATATCTTGACGAATAAAAAAAAAATATTTTGCTCATTTTGTAATTAGTTGAGAATTGCTGAATATTACGTCAATACCCCAAAATGAACAAAAAATAAAAAAAGACTACATAAAAATATGAATAGCGCTTCTAAATAATTTAACTTGCATCAAAGACCTTAGATTATTGTTATGGATAAAAGTTTAAAATTTTACTTCTTTTCGTAAATGTTCGAACAAAATATTAAGAAATTGCCCTTAAATAGCCGAAAAATTTTGAAACTACAAAAACAATGCAAAAAGGCCTCAACAAAATTTAGAATTGCACCACTGACCTTGGAATATCTTTACAAATATAAGTATATAACGTTATTTCTTTTCGTGACTGTCTGAAAATGGCCTAATATTATATAAATGCCTATATATTGCAGAAAAATCAAGAAATCTACAAAACAATAAAAAAGTATCTCCAAATAATTTCGACATAAATCAATGATTAGAATGTCCTTAAGAATAAAAGAGTAAAATTTTACGTCTTTTCCTAACTTTCTGAAAATGACAAAATATTATGCAATTGCCCCAAAATAGCTGAAAAATCAAGAAAACATACATAAACAATTCAAGAATTGCCTCAATTTTTTTAGAGTTGCACCAATGACCTTCAAATACTATGGAAAAATTTTAAAAAATTAATTCTTATTTTCGTAGTTGGTCGAAAATGGGAAAATATTATTAAAATGCCCCTAAATAATCGAAAAATCAAGAAAACAACATAAACAATACAAAGAAGGCCTAAAAAAATTTAGAATTGCACCAATTACTTTAGAATATAGTGACAAATAAAAGAATAAAACATAATTATTTTTCGTGAGTGTCTGGCAATAGCCGAATATTACGTCAATGCCCCTATATGGTTGAAAAAGCAAGAAGACTACCAAACAATACGAAAATTTCGAGATACACCAATGACCATAGAATATCTATCTTGTCAAATAAATTAGAAAAACTGTACTTCTTTTTGTACTCTCTAAATATGGCCGAATATTGCATAAATGCTCCTAAATGGCAAAAAAACTAAGAAAAATACTTATTAATACAACAAACACCTCAAGCAATTTCAACTTACACCAACGACCTTCGACGAATAAAAGAACAAAACTTTACTTCTTTTTGTAGTTGCTTTAATATAGCCGAATATTACGTAAATTCCTCTAAATGAAAGAAAAATTAAGAAAAATACATAAATAATACAACAAGTTCCTCATAATTTTCTGAAAATATCCGAATACAACGTTAATGCTGCTAAATGGCTAGAATCAAGAAAACTACATAAACAATACATAAAATGCCTCTAAAAAATTTCAAATTGCACAAATGGACATTGAATATCCTGAAAAATAAAACAATCAAACTTTACTTCTTTGTGTAACTGTTTGAAAATTACCGAATATTATGTAAATGTCCTTAAAAGGCTGAATAATAAAGAAAACTACATAAAAACAAAAAACAACTCAACCTCAACTTGCACCAATAACCTTAAAGTATTCTCAAAAATAAAAGAACCAATCTTTACTTCTTTTGGTAACTGTCTAAAAATAGCCGAATATTACGTAAATAACCCTACATTGGCCATAAATTCAAGAAAAATATATACACATAATAGAAGTATCTCAACATTTTTTGACTTACACCAATAACCATAGAATATCGTGATAACTCAAATAACAAAACATTACTTCTTTTTGTAACTTTTGAAAATTAGACAAATATTACACAAGTGCCCCTAAATGGCCGAAAAATCAAGAAAATTGTATAAACAACATAAAAATGCCTTAAAATATTTTACTTGCAGGAATGACCTTAGTATATTGTGACAAATAAAAGAACAAAAATTTTCTTCTTTTTGTGATTATCTGAAAACGGTCGAATGTTACCTAAATTCCCCCTAAACGGCCAAAAAATTAAGAAAAATACATAAATAAAACAAAAAACTCCTTAAGAAATCTCTACTTTCACCAATGTTCTTAGAATATCGTGACAAATAAAAAGAATAAAACTTTATTAATCTTTGTAACTATTTGAAAATTACTGAGTATTGCGTTTTGCCCCGAAATGATCGAAAATTAAGAAAACTACATAATTATACAAACAATGCCTCCAAAATAATTCGAGTTGCACCAATAAAGTTATAATGTAGTGACGAATAAAAGAAAAAAGATTACTTCTTTTCGTAACCATATGAAGATAGCCGAATATTCCGTAAATCCCTCTAAATGGTAAAAAAAATCAAGGAAACAACATAAACTATACAAAAAACGCCCCCTACAAAATTTTGAGTTGGGGCAATTACCCAAGAATATCGTGACGAATAAAAGAACAAAATTGTACTTCTTTTTGTAGTTGTACGAAAATGGCTGAATATAATGTAATTGCCCCTAATTTAAAAAAAGACCGAATATTACATAAATGCCCCTAAATGGTCAAAAAATAAAAAAAACTACATAAACATTACAAAAGTTTTTGACTTGCACGAGTGACCTTAGAATATCATGGCAAATAAAAGAACAAAACTTTACCTATTTTCGTTAATGTCAAAAAATGGCTAAATATTACGTAACTGATCATAAGTGGCTGAAAGATCAATACATAAACATTTCAAAAAAGGCCTCAAAAAAAGTTTGAGTTGCACCAATGACTTAAGAATAACTTGATGAAGCTTTACTTCTTTTGGTAATAGTTTGAACATGGCTAAATACTACGCAAAATTTTCTAAATGGTTGAAAAATTAAGAAAATACATAAACAACACAAGAAATGACTCAAAAAATTTTACTTACACCAATGACCTTAGAATATCGTGACGAATAAAAGAACAAAACCTACTACTTTTCATAACTGTATGAAAATGGCCAAATATTACATAAATGCCCTTAAATGGACGTAAAATTTAAGAAAACTACATAAAAAAATACAAAAAATGGCTAATTTTTTTTACTTGCACCAATTAACTTGGATATCATGGCGAATAAACTTTACTTATTTTCGTAAATATCCAAATGTGGCCTTATATTACGTAAATCCCCCCTAAATAGCAAAAATATCAAGAAATCTACATAAACAATATAAAAAACTGCCTCCAAATTTTTTTTAACTTGCATCGATTACCATAGAATATCATCGAAAATTAACAGACAAAACTTTTCTTCTTTTTGTAACTGAGCAAAAATAGCGGAATATTATGTAAATGCCCCTATATGACTGAAAAAACAAGAAATCTCCATAAACAATACAAAAAAGCCTCTAAAAAAATTCAAGTTGCACCAACGACCTTTGAATATCATGACGAATAAAAGAAAAAAAATTTACTTCTTTTTCTAGATATCATGATGAATAAAAGAAAAAAACTTTACTTCTTTTTCTAGATAACTTAAAATGGCCGAATATTATGTAAATGCCCCTAAATGGCCAAAAAATTGAGAATGTCATACCTCGAGCCTACACCCTGAGTGGGAATGGCACTCGAGAACTATTGATGGCCCCAAGTAAGCCCTTAGTATGATTTACTTACTCAACATAAGATTATATGCATATTTATAATGATGAAAAACACTACACTTACTTGAATAATAAAATACCAAGAATTCTTAAATAGTAAAATATTAAACTTGGTATAATGGCAACTCAAGTATTAACATAGAAAATGATAATGAATAGACTAAAAAACTAACATTCAACTGTTTATCTATGAAGCATCTAAACAAATGAGAGGGATGTGGGAATAAGACCCTCGATCATCTTAACAAATGAATTACTGGAAAGAATTGAAAGCAAGAAAAGGGATCCTTCGAAATGCAAAAAAGCTCACTAAAAGACTCTAGACTGCTCACTAGATCAGTGATGCGCTGCCTGCTGATTATAGTTACTTGTCTCAACATCATGAAAAGATCTAGGCCAACTCACATCATTACATTGAATGTATGAGTATGCGATTGGAATGCTAAACACAACATAGGACTGAAAGGAATCTGAAGAATTTACATGGCTCAACTGAACTGAACATGACTAAACTGATTTCAATATAAAGTAGTTTAAAACAAGTGCAATATAAAGAACAATGGTTTAAATCATGATATCAACATTGTATGTATGTAAATATACAATATAACTCTCCAAGATATATGTAAATATATAAATAAACTGTGTATATGAGAATGCAGTTACTTCTCTGGGAGTTTCTAAAACCGACAACCAACAACCATCACTTAAGAGCTATAATGATGATACAATGTTTTGTCTCATGTTTCCAAGGTTGTCCTATACCTTTTAGGGGGTATATAACCTAAACTACTAAGTGGATCCACTAGCATATGCTAGAAAGCACTAAAGGAAGTATCCAAAAAGTATGACACTTTTCTACCCATGATGACTACATTGTTTCTTACATCTTGGAAGTATAATGACCTAGAATAGACATTAACTCCATAATAAATTCCTTAAAACAACTTTCTAAGCTTAAACATAGGTAATTAACTTTATTAGGAAGTGTAGAGTCAAAGCGTCAAGCTGACCATGACGTCTGGAGATTAGTGAAAGTGAACTAGTGTGTCTTTAGGTTTTTATGGGTTTTAAGAGTCGTAAAAAGATAAAACTTTGTAAAAAGGCATAGGTTACACTTTAGTGAATGTTTAAGGTCAAAACGTCTAGGTACGAGTCTCCAAGGATCACACAAAGGGTCCTTAAGAAGGACCCAACTTTGACCCTAATAGTTGTCAAAAGACAGTGTCATCTACGAGAGGGAGGATGAGCCATCGAATGAATGATCTCCATTGTTTTTAGTCATTGGTAAAAACTTAGGCACATCCCCCTTAGACTTCAAAACCCAGTATTTGTATCAAACCACGGTTGACTAGTACGGTCCGTGGTTTGGCTGACGGGGCGTGGAAGGGGTCTCTATTATGACCCTAAAAAAGAACTAAGGTATCTAGAGGTTCATATGTGAGTTAAAGAGTCAATAAATGGAAATAAAGTGTATCATATCTTTCATTGATGATTTTAAGAGTTTTGGAAGTAAAACGTCCAAGAACGACCAAGACGTTCGAAAGTTGGTCTTTATGCGTGTTAATGTGTTCTAGTATGCCTTTGCATGTTTTATGTGTTGTTTGGTGCATACACAGATTTGTATATGGTCATATATCGGGTTGAAACTTATGGGCGCGAATCCACAAAGGCCACCCAATGGGTCCTTGAGAAGGACCTAAAAGCTTGAAAGACTCTACCTTGACAGTGTCAACCGACGCCCATACAAACAACACTCCTTAGACTGATCAACGCCCCATGGATTGGGGGAGTTTCTCCACACATAGTAAAGGAATTTCATCCCCCAAAACTGGTATCTCAGTCCAAAACAACGGAGTGCAGGCAGGCCGTGACGTTCCATCGATGTCTATCGTCAAGTACGTCATTTGGAACATGCAGTGTATTGTTTAGACGCTTCCAAAGCTAGGGGTAGATTGGGAAATTCACACCATGTCCCAACTAAAGTGTAGAAGGTTATTTTAGTTTTATTAGGGTATTTTAATTTAGTAAGAAACATGAAAACCCAATTTACAATTTATTCTTCAAATCTAAATCTTCCCTCCAAAATATGAACCCTCCAAAATTTCCATTAGAGACGAAGCTCAAGAACAAGCTATGAAGATGGAATTCAACTGGTTTCTTCTCCAAATTTCATGGTTTCTCTTGTGTTAATGTATGATAACCCTTGATACTTAGTTAATCTTTCATGAAAGGAGTTCTTTCAAAGGTTTTCCCAACACGATTCTAAGGTCAAAATTCCTATGTTTCAATCTAGCCATGGGTTCATTGTCAAAAGTTTTTCAAAGAGATTCTAATGATGGATATATGATTAACCACTGTTTTATGATGATTTTCAATCCAATTTCATGAAGAACCCATGATCCTTCTATTTTATCAATTTTTTCTATAATGTAGGTCTTGTGATCATGATTTCATGTTTATTGAATTGTGATTAGATTGCATTGAATTGCATTTTTCTAAACTAAGGTTAAGAAAGAATCTAATATACGTCAAAAAGGGAATATTAGCATAGCACCGAGTTAACTAGATAATGAGAGGTTTACCTTCCAGTAAGAAATGTAGGTTCACCTAAGGTCTCATGAGGTGGAAATTATTATGCAAATTAGCATGAATAGAGTTTCTAGCAACAACCTCCTTGTTCCTTAACTATACGCTCCATAGAAACCTATCTAGTGGATCCACGTAGACGCTATTATGATGTTTGTGTCTTACCTTTGCAAGTGAGATGCCCTTCTTTTGATGTGAGGTGTTTACACCAGATTCCATGTTTATTCACATGGTCTATTGTCGGTTATAGCAAAGTCGCCCAAAAATAAAATGATGAATGAATGAAAGTAAAAAATGCATTATAACTAGGATGACTTGATAGGTATTCTAATGTAGGTAAGGGTATGGGACTTTGCCTACACATTTCACATGTAGACCTTGAGGGAACTCCTAGAGTGATTTCATTATATATATGTTATGAAGGAAATCCTCAATATGATTCTATGTAATGTTTGTCTTTTATGATATTTCCTTCATTTGATATTCATGTTATTGGTCTATATTGTAATGTATGAGATTGAATACACTTCTTTTGAAGTTATATGATGCTTATGGTATTTTTACTAGTTTACTTAGTTTATGTAGGGGTTTTGGGGATTCACATAAGAATTGCACTAGTTGGCATGGATTAGGATTGTGAGTAAGTTTGGTGATATGTTAATAAATGTATCTAAGAATTAATTATTGACTATGGTTTCATTATGATGCATTCTTGAACAAGAAGTTAAATATGTTTCATTATTATTGTGTTGTGGAATTATATATGCTTGAGATTTGCATGAAGTCTTTTGAATTGACTTAGCATGCTTTTGAAAAACATTTCCTTTTTATCATGTTTCTAAATGTTTTAATTTCATAAATCTTCATACTTAGTACACGTGGTTTGTAATAACCCACATTATCTTGTATTTCAACAATAATGTAGTTTCGGGCTACTATTGAAGAGTTTCAAGTCCAAATTTCAAGAAGCTCGGATAGATCCCCAAGTTGGTGACTCCTCATGTTCGAGGACGAAGCCCGTCATTCTAGTTCTTTCTATTTGACTATGTCTAAGACAATGTTATATTTCTTATATTTGAGACTTCGTTGTAATTTCTATGTGAGACATATTGTAATAGTGAAGGGTTATTTCCCAAATCTTGAACTCGTATGATAGATGGTTATGTGTGAGACTATGTAGACTATATTTGGATAAATGAAAAGTCTATGTAAACTTCTATGTAATGTTTTTAAGTTTTTCGATATTTTTTATCTATGAAATGCAGTGATATATTCTAATGGCTTTTTGAAGGACTCTAAGAGGAAAAAGACACCAGTTACTACTAAGGGGTGCTCTTCGATTGTGACAAACATGGTATGTAAAAATGAACTTGAATAAATTTAGGATTGGTGTCTCACTAAACCGCGTCTATGTAGAGTCTTGTTTATAATTGTGAAGCGCGCCATAATTGTGAAGGAGAGTCTATGTGATGCTTTGGTAATTCTCATATCTTTTGGTATACCTAGGTCGTACCTGAAGAGTCTTAACTCTATGTGTCCATTTCATCTAATCCTTTTCATGTTGTTATAGGCTTTGACTACTACAAGGGGAGATGCAATGAGAGTTGAAGAGGAGATTGCTAATGCGGGAGATCCTCGCCAAGACAATAAAGCTCCTCTACAAGGAAATCAAGCTCTTTCTCAAGAGCAAGTTCCTCTAGGTGACCAAGATCCGGTCAATCCTCCGGCTATGAAGGATGGAGAGATAAGGCAGTTTTTTCTAAACATAGGTCAAGCCTTGACTACTAAAGCTGAAGATATAACTAATCAAGATCAAGCTATGATGGCACAATCTAACTGGGAAGTTGCAACCCGTGTGAGTCAAAATTGTAGTACCATGGATTCTCGCTTGAGGGACTTCATAAAGATGAAGCCTCCCATGTTCTTTGGGTCTAAGGTTGATGAAGACCCGCAATACTTTCTTGATAAGGTCTATAAGATATATATGTCATAGGGGTAAGTTTAAATGAGAAGGACAATCTAGCCACTTACCAACTCAAGGATGTGGCTCAAACATGGTACACTCAATGGAAGGATAATAATGCTTTGAGATCGGGTCCCGTGAGTTCGGAAATCTTTATGACGGACTTTCTTGATAGGTTCTTCCCAAGGGAGAAAAGAGAGGAAAAAGTGGAAGAGTTAATCAAACTTCATCAAGAAGGTACGAGTGTAAATGATAACTCTTTTAAATTCATCTAGTGGTCCAAGTATGCCTCTTCTATGGTATCTATTGCTAGAGACAAAAGGAGTCGTTAGTGACGGGTGTGTCCAAAGAACTTGGAACACTCTAAAAAGTCAAGACCTAATTTAGAGACTAACACAACTGTCTAGGTGTTTATATACTGTTCTAATACCTAAAATAATATTAACAAGTCATCCGAGAAGTTTTAGAGACAAGACGTGAAAGAACTTCCACGATGTCCGGAAGCTAGCTTAAATTGAACTAGTTGACATCCATAAGTTTGGTGAAAGTTTCGGAGGGTCAAACGAAGACTAAAACTTGTAAAAAATACTTTATATAGATAGAGTGTATTATATAGGGTCTAAATGTCCAATAACGACGCCCCAAGAACCACCCCAAGGGTCCTTGACGAGGACCACAATATGGGTGGAAGGCTGCCAAAGCAGCCTGCGGGAGTCAAGAATAAGTGGGATGCTGCGCGATGCACATCCCACACGGACCCTATGCCTCAATAAATTTTTCAAAAATAAAATATATGTTGGCCTCGCGACGTTGAGCCACTTCCAAGATTTGGTAAAATCATATTTTTGACATCTTGACTTCACAAAAAGACCAATTTAAGTGAGGGGTGTTTTGGTAATTTAGGGGGGGGATAATATATAACCTTAGGTTAGGTATTTTTCACTCACTGAAACCCAATTCCCAAAACAAACCCAAAAGCTCGCACCTCTCTCTGCTTTCTCTCTCCCCAAATCCTCCATTGAAGAATTTCCCTTCAATTTTGTGTATTTATCTTCACAAAGGTATGTATTCTTCAATATTGGTATTCCTTTCCCCAATAGGTCCTTTCAAAGTTGATTTCTAACTTACCCAATTTTATGGGGTTTTCCAATTCTAATGAGTTTTCTTCAAAACTTCAAATTGATGATGAATTGTAATTTCATATGAATTATTTATTATTGATTAAAGATTAATTCATGTTAATTAATGAAATTTCATGATTATCATGCTCCCTTTTAAAATTTCTATAAATACTGGATCGTGGTCATGTATTGATGGGAATTGAAGAATGATTGGATTATTAGACCTGTTTTATCTATTCTAATCCATGTATGGATTGACTAGGGTAAGGTATTGTTGGGATTGGATCAAATTCTTGGTGAAACCATAATGTACCCTATTTCTGTTAACTTAGGTTATGAATTATTTTCAATTGGATAGTAATGATACAATTGATCTAGTTTTTATGTTAATTACTATTGATTGATGTTGCTACACCTATTGTTGGATGTAATTGGTTTGTTGATGGGAATATAATGATTATGTCAATTGAAGGAGATTGAATATGTCCTTATGATCCTAACTTGTACTTCAATTATGATGGCTTGTGATTGATGATGTAGTTTAATTGAAGCGTGACTTGTGATTAACCTCAGTAGGTGTTGGTATGATATTGAATTGAAATGTCTTGACTACATGATTTTGAGATTATGTTTAAGATGAAACGATATAAGGTTGGTTATGAAGTACCTTTGTGCATTATTATGACATGATGATGATGATGTTATGCTACTGTCACATATGAGGGTTTCCATGAAAGGATATTCTCATGCAATTCCTAATGAGATAATGACAATAAATATACAAGGGATTAGAAACAATGTCCTAAACTAAGGCTATGATTAATAAATAAAGACATTTCAAAAAGAAACTCTACCTTAATGTATGGGTTCTTCACTCTTGGGATTCCTTTCCCCAAGAGGTCTTTTTAAAGTTGATTTCTAAGTTATCCAATTCCATGGGGTTTTCCAACTCTAATGGATTTTCTTCTAAACTTGAAATTGATGATAAATTGTTATTTCCTATGACTAATTGAGTATACATTGTTGATTAATTGATATTAGTTGATGCAATTACTTGATGATCATGTTCCCTTCCCCAATTTCCCTAAATATTTAATTTTGGTCATGAATTGATGGGAATTAAAGAATGATTGGATTGTTAGACTTGTATTATCTATTCTAATTGATTTATATATTGACTAGGGTAAGGTATTGTTTGGATTGGTTCAAATTCTTGATGAATTCATGATGAACCCCATTTCCCTTAACCTTGGGCTATAAATTGTTGTTTATTACATAATGATGATGAAATTGATCTAGTTATTGTGTTAATTATTATTAGTTGATATTACTACACATGTTTTGTTAGATGTAATTGGTTGATTGATGGTAAGATCATAATGATGGCCATTGAAGGAGATTGAGTAATTCCTTATGATCCTTATATTTACTTCAATAATAATGGCTTGTGATTGATGATGTAGTTCAATTGATGCTTGACTTGTGATTAACCTAAGTAGGTGTTAGTATGATGTTGAATTGAAATTTCTTGACTATGTGATTGTGAGATTATGTTTAGGATTAATTGATATAAGGTTGGTTATGAAGTACCTATGTGCCTTATTAGACATAATATTGATGTTATGCTAATATCACAAATGAGGGTTTCCATGAAAGGATATTCTCATGAAATTTGAAATGAGATAATGAGAATGACTATACAGACCCTATGACCTAAACTAAGCATATGATTAATAAGAAAGACATTTCAAAAAGTGACTTTAGCTTAGCACCGTGTAATCTTGTATGTTAGCGGTGACACCTTCCCAAGGAGGAATAATAGTTTTGACTGTAGTCCTCACGCGGTGGATAGCCTCATAGTCCAAAAATGGCATAGAGTGATGTTTCCATGACAACCCCCATGTTCCATTAACTATTTTACCACCATAGGAATTACTAGCTAGTGGATCCACCTAGATTCAATGTTCAAGTTTGGTACTACATTGGCCGGTAGACCACCTTCCATCTGTGTAAGGTTTTACAACGCGGTATTTCACATTTACCTCTTGGTGTCTATGTCGGTTAAGGAAAGTGTTCCCAGAAGTAAAAGGAAGTAATGGGATATACACAAACTAAGGTGACTTGAGAGGTTTGACTTAGCCTAGGTAGGGGTATGGGACTCTACCTATGCCTTGCAATATTTTTCTTTAAGGAACTCCTTAGGGGTTGTTCTTCTGTTCTTATAATGTATATGCTATGAAAATGATAACTTTACATGTTAATCCTATATGTTGTTAGTTTCATTTATGAACATGAAATTGAATAATATTTGTAAATGTGATGATGACTTCCATTGATGCTATTTTATATTGAGTTAGACATTTCTTTTTATCCTTTGTTGGGTTGAGTTGATTAAGTAAGTTTATGGGGATTTACTTGGTCATTGTACTTGTAGGCTTAATGATGGGTTATGGGTAAGGGTCTTGCTTATGTTATGATTTTATGAATTTTTGCTTGTTGATGTTATGACTTGATGTTGGAGTTGTCTTGATTATGTTCTTAATTATATGGATATACATGTTGAATTGACTATACTTGTCAATGTTGATCTTGTGTTGTACTTATGGATTATGTAAGTATTGGCTTATATAAGTTCTTGATTGTGCATAGAGCTTTTGAAAGTACTTTGGCATGAATTTGAACAAATGTCCTCTTTAGCATGATTTTACTTGTTATGTGCATATACTCATACTTAGTACAAGTGTGTACTAACCCCATGTTCATGTTTACTAAGAATTGTAGGATCCGCCCTTTGAGATTAGTTGAAGGCCTTTGAAGACTACTTGGATATTTCCATAGTATTTGGTATGTCCTCACCTTCCCAGGACGATGCCACAATCTTGCTATTTTATATTGTTTAGTTTTAATGACAATTTAGTTCATTCTATTTCTTTGTTGACTTTATATATTCCAATATAAGGATTTTATTGTAATGAAGTATAGGTTGAATCCAAGAGGTTGTATTCGACTTAGATGGTTTAATATGAGACACATTGTAGACTTCTTATCAATATGTATTGCTATATTATGTATGTACAATAAAAGTAGAAGACTATGTAATATTTCTCTACGAAGGGTATATATATAATTGATATGAATATATAATTTGTATGTAGAGGTCTATGTAAAGCTCAATATTGAAGTTAACAAAAAAAAATTAATTTTTTGCTAATTTAACTTATGAAATTTAATGACATTCTATGAATCTAGTCTTAGTCCTCTTCGAGGACAGCGACACCGGTTTTGTTTCGTCGGTGTTGCGCAGATGTGACAAACTTGGTATCAGAAAATGAGGTTGAATATCTCTAGGATTGTGTCTCATTAAACCATGTCCATGAGATTCTAATTCATAATTGTGAAGCACGCCACATTTATGAATAGAAAACTATATGATTCTTAGGAAATTCTCATTTTCTTGGGAATCCAATGTCGTGCCTCTAGAGCCTACTTTATGTCTGATTTCACCTAAACCTTGTATTGTGGTTATAGGTAGAATAATCGAATGAAACGCTGCACGTAGACTTGATGAAGAGATTTGTAATGTGGGAGTTCCTCCCGTGGCTATCAAGTTCCTCCTCTTGAGGAAGTAGCTAATGATGATCAAGCTCCCGCCATTCTGTGGCCATTACATATGGTGACATAAGGGTTTCCTTTCTTCATATGACCCAAGCCATTACTACTCAAGCACAAGCCGTCACTACTCAAGCTCAAGCCGTGATGGACCAAGATAATAAAAGAAGTTATACTAGTTCACCAAACAAGAAGCCAACTTGTGGAAAGTGTGGCAAGGAGAACTATGGTGATTGCCTTATTGGAATGGACAATTATTATGGATTTGGTAAAAGCGGGCATAAGATTCGAGAATTTCCAATCTTGAAGGGTCAAGAGAAAGGTAGTGGGCAAGCTCAAGCTACTTCTTCAAATGTACGCACCAAAGAAGAATCACTTTTATGCATTTCTCTCTAGGTTTGAATAAGAGATTTCTCCCGATGTGGTGACCCGTATGTTAGAAGTCTTTTCTTTTGATCTATATGCTTTACTTGATCTGGGTGCTACCCTATCATTTGTTACTCCTTTGGTAGCTAGAAAGTTTTATATTTTTTCTGATATTTTGAATGAACCTTTTATGCTGTCTACCCCGGTGGGTGAATCAGTGGTTGCAAAGCGGGCATATAGAAATTGTCCAATAATGTTGCCCAATAGAATAACTTATGTTGAACTAGTTGAACTTGATATGGTCAATTTTGATGTTATATTGGGTATGAATTGTTAGCATGCTTTCTTTGCTACTATAGATTGTAGAACAAGGGTGGTGAAGTTTATCTTTCCAAATGAACCTGTGTTAGAGTAGAAGGGGGGAAATTCTATTCCTAGAGGTCAGATCATTTCTTGTTTGAAAGCTTGAAAAATGATCTCTAAAGGTTTTTTATACCATATTGTAAGATTCAAAGATTTTTACTCTGATACTCCTCCATTGAGTTTGTCCCGATAGTGAGGGAATTTTCGGAAGTCTTTCCAAATGATATTGCCGGAATCCCTCCAGAACGGGAAATTTATTTTGCTATTGACTCGCTAGTAGATAAAAATTCCTTTTCAATTCCTCCTTATCGGATGTCTCTAGTTTAATTGGAAGATTTAAAGACTTAACTCAAGGATTTACTAGACAAGGGTTTCATACAACCTAGTATTTTCCCATAGGGTTCTCCGGTTTCATTCGTAAAAAAGAAAAATGGGTCCATTAGAATATGTATCTATTACCGGTAACTTAACAAGGTGACCATTAAGAATAGTTATCCTCTCCCTCGGATTGAAGATTTTTTTATCAACTCCAAGGGGCAAGATACTTTTCTAAGATCGATTGAGTTCAGGACATCACCAACTTAGGGTGAGAAATGAGGATATTCCCAAGATGGCCTTTACAACAAGATATGGTCACTATGAGTTAAGGGTGATGTCATTTGGGTTGACTAATGCCCCGATTGTATCTATGGACCTTATTAATAGGGTGTTTCAAAGTTACGTAGATTCCATTGTCATTGTGTTCATTGACGACATCTTGGTATATTCGAAGAACGAGGGTGAGCATGTGGACCACTTGAGAGTGGTTTTGCAAGTCCATAAGGAACATGAAATTTTTACCAAGTATAACAATGTGAGTTTTTGTTGAGGTTGGTGGATTTTCTTTTTCATCTCACCTCTTATGAAAGAGTAGAGGTTGATCCGAGAAAGACAGAAGCGGTTAATAATTGGCCTAGACCATTGGCTCCAACCGACATTAGGAGTTTCTTTGGTCTTAAGGGTTATTATAGATGGTTTATTGATGGGTTATCTTCAATTTCTTCTCCATTTACTATCTTGACCCAAAAGAATGGGAAGTTTGAGTGGTTAGAAGCATGTGAAAGAAACTTTCAGTTATTGAGTGGTCAGAAGCATATGAAAGAAACTTCCAATTATTGAAAGATAGGCTTACCTCTGCTCTGGTGTTGACCTTATCATAGGGTACTAAGGGCTTCATGGTATATTGTGATGCATCCCGATTGGTTTTGGGGTGTGATGTTATGCAACATGGGAAAGTCATAGCCTATGCATATAGGCAACTTAAGATTCATGAAAAGAATTACCGACTCATGATCTTCAGTTGGCGGCGGTTGTTTTTGCTTTGAAAATATGGAGGCATTACTTGTATGGGTTTCATGTTGATATGTATACCGACCATAAGAGTCTTCAATATGTGTTTACCCAAAAGGAGTTGAATCTCCGACAACGAAGGTGGTTAGAGTTGTTTAAAGATTATGGCATGAGTGTGCTCTATCACCCCGACAAAGCTAATATTGTTGCGGATGCACTAAATCGTATGACTATGGGTAGTGTAACTCATGGATGAAGCCAAAAAAGACCCAGTGAAGGATGTTATAGGTTGGCATGTTTGGGTGTTTGATTGGAAGTCTCTCAAAATGGTGGTATTGTGGTTCATCACAACTCCAAATCTTCTTTGGTGGTTGAGGTGAAGTCTAAGCAACACATTGATCCATTATTGATGGAGTTGAAGGAATCGGTCCTTGGTAATTTTAATGAGTCATTCTCCCAAGAAGGGATGGTGCTTTGAGGTACTAAGGAATGTTGTGTCTACCTAATGTGATAATTAGAGAAATCGGATCATAGAGAAAGATCATGGGCCCCATTATTAAATTCATCCAGGTTCTACTATGATGTATCATGACCTTAGAGGAGTGTTTTGGTGGGATGGCTTGAAAAAGGACAGCGGAATTTGTGGCAAAGTATCCAAATAGACAACAAGTGAAATCCGAGCATCAAAATTCGGGTGGTTTAATTCAAGAAATTCAAGTTCCCTCTTGGAAATGGGAAGAAATTAATATGGACTATATAGTGAGTTTGCCTCTGACACGAAGCCAAAATGACTTTATATGGGTGGTGGTCTCTATATGTACCAAGTTCGACCATTTTATTCTCGTTAAGTCCACTTAATCAGTGGAAGATTATGCAAAGATCTATATAGATGTGATTCTGAGTCTTCATGGTATTATTTTATCCATCACATCGGATAAGGGCGCACAATTCACATCTAGGTTTTTGAGATTGTTTAAAAAAGGATTGGGTATGCAAGTGAACATTGCTTTTTAACCCCAAAATGGATGGTCAAGCGGAGCGTTCTATCCAAACTCTTGAGGATATGCTTAGAGCTTGTATCATTGACTTCAAGGGTACTTGGGATGAGAACTTCACTTTGGTTGAGTCTCTTATAACAATCGTTATCATTCCTCAATATCCATGGATCCTTTTAAAGCATTGTATGATAGGAGGTGTAGGTCTCCTATTGGAAGGTTTGAAGTTGGAGGATTCTCGCTTCTTGGTCCCTACTTGATCTATAAGACCTTGGAGAAGGTTCACGTAATAAGAAATCGCTTGCAAACAGACTATAGTCGGAAAAACTCATATGCCGACAATAGGAAAAGAGAATTAGAGTTTGAAAAAGGTTATAAAGTGTATTTGAATATTTTACCTTTGAAAGCGGTGGTAAGATTTGCCATGAAAGGGAAGTGAAGTCCTCATTATGTGGGTCCCTATGAAATTTTGCAAAGGGTTGGCAAGGTTTCGTAGTAGTTTAGATTACCTAGTGAGCTATCTTCGGTTCATCTAATTATCCATGTATCTATGCAAAAGAAGTTCATTGGTGACCCTGAGTCGATTCTTCCTATAGTAGGTCTTGAAGTGAAAGAGAACCTCTCCTATGAAGAGGTTCCAGTTCAAATCCTTGATGCGTTGAGTCATTTTTGTGATTCCATTATGATGTGTTTAATGGAGCTGTTTAATACTCCTTGAGTTGTAACTCATGTTGATATTATATATTTTTTTGTTGGGCTTGTAGTCTTGAGTCTAGCCTTTCCTTTTAAAAGTTAAGTGTCATTTGGGGATGAATGTTCCGCAGGGGGAGATAATGTAACACTCAAAAAAGTGAAGACCTAATCTAGAGCCTAACACAAGTGTCTAGGGGATTACATACTGTTCTAAGACCTAAAATAGTGTTTATAAGTCATCCGAGATGTTTTAAAGCCAAGATGTCAATGAACGTCCATTGTCGTCCGGAAACTAGCTGAAATTGAACTCGTTAACGTCACTAACTTTGGTGAAGGTTTTTGATGGTTAAATGAACCGAAAACATGTAAATAGACTTTGGATAGGTAGAGTGTAGTATAGAAGGTCTAAATTTCCAATAACGACGCCCCAAGGACCACCGGAAGGGTCCTTAAGAAGGACCCCAATCTGGTTACGCATGCTTCCAAAGCAGCCACCGTTACTCAAGAATCAGTGGGCTGCTGCGCGACACGCAGACCACACGGACCTAATTCCTCAATTCAGTTTTCAAAAAATAAAAATGAATGTTGGTATTGCGACTCATATCCACTTCCCATATTCGGTAAAATCGTATTTTTGACATTTTGACTTCACAAAAGGACCAATTTAAGTGGGGTGTTTTGGGTAATTTATGGGATAATTATATATAGCCTTAGGGTCAGTTCTAAGTCAGTTTTAACTCACTCAAACCCATTTCCCAAAACTAACCCAACAGCTCTCACCTCTCTCTACTTTCTCTCTCCCCAAATCCTCCTTTGAAGAAGGAAGAAACCTTGAAGAAGAAGGTCAATTTCCCTAGGATTTCACTTCAATTTCATGAATTTATATTCATTAATGTATGGGTTCTTCACTCTTGGTATTCATTTCCCCAAGAGGTCCTTTAAGAGTAGATTTCTAAGTTACCCAATTCCACGGGGTTTTCCAATTCTAATGGGTTTTCTTCTAAACTTCAAAATGATGATAAATAGTGATTTCCTATACCTAATTGATTATAGATTGTTTATTGATTGATGTAATTGATGCAATTTCATGATGATCATGTTACCTTTCCCAATTTCCCTAAATATTGGATTTTGGTCTAAATTAATAGGAATTTAAAATAGATTGGATTAGTAGGCTTGTTTTATCTATTCTAATTGATTTATATATTGACATGGTTAAGGTATTGTTGGTATTGGATCAAATTCTTGATGAATTCATGATGAAACCTACTTCCCTTAACCTTATGTTATAAATTATTGTTAATTAGATAGTGATGATGCAATAGATCTAGTTCTTCTGTTAATTATTATTGGTTGATGTTACTACACCTATTGTTAGACGTAATTGGTTGATTGATGGTAAGATCATGATGATTGCTATTGAAGGAGATTGAGTAATTCCTTATGATCCTAACCTTTACTACAATTATAATGGCAGGTGATTGATGATATAGTTCTATTGAATCATGACTTTTGATTAACCTAAGTAGGTGTTGGTATGATGTTGAATTGTTATTTCTTGACTATGTGATTGTGAGATTATGTTTAAGATGAATTGATATAAGGTTGGTTATTGTAACGACCTGTTTAGTCGTTTGAGCAGCAGATTGTAATACGGGGAAAAAACTGGCTGAGACGACGTGTGTCCCGACGGACCGTCGTGGTCACGACGGCCCGTCGAGGAGGTGTCGTCCCATGACACTTAGAATTTTGAAATTGGGTACTGAAAATCGACTCTCTGTAAATTGTGACGGACCTGCAGGACGTGCCGTCACATCCACGACGAACCGTCGTGAGTTTTCGTTGCAAAACACTTCAACTTTTGAGAATTTGGTACAAGAAACGAGTTTCTGACCGTCATGACGGAGGAACAGGACGGACCGTCACGGCTGTGACGGGCCGTCACAGGCCACTTGAGCTCGAGGGAGCTGCGACGACCACCGTGACAGACCGTCGCAGGCACGACGGCCCGTCACAGGTTGCGCATTCCCAGGCAAAATAGGATTCCTCTACACGTTTTAGGGGTCGTTTTGGACTATTCTTTCCTTAATTATAAAGATTGAGGGTTAATATTAATAGGTCTAATTACTTGGGGGTTAAAAGTGGTAACCTTAAGTTAATTAGTGGGTTTTATTGTCCTCCTTTAAACTTAATTATACTTTTAATTAGGGTAAAAAGAAGGAGGGTTTGAATAAAACAAAAAAAAAGAAAAGAACAGAAAGAGAGGAGAAACGAACGAGTAGAGAGAGAGAAACGAAGAGGATAGCAAGGATTTTGAGAAGATAGCTTGTTGATTCAATTCTTCGGTGGAGGTAGGTTATGGTTTATTTTACGATATTCGTAGTGAACTCTTAATAGTGAATAATATGTGTTGATGATATTGTAAACCTGTCTATATACTTACTGTATGCTTGCATGAATATGATTATGTGATTTTGATAAAACAAGCATGATGAAAACCATTGAATCCCAAATCTTGAAAGAAACTTTATCTACGATATTAATGATGATGCCTTGGTATAAAAGAAGGCTTGATGAATTAAAGTAATGGGATTGATGATGCCTTGGTAAAGAGAAGGCTTGATGAACGGATAGAATGAGATTAGTGGATCGGAGTGTCACGTTCGACACATAGTATTAGTGGATCGGAGTGTCACGTTCCGACACATAGTATTAGTGGATCGGAGTGTCACGTTCCGACACATAGTATTAGTGGGACGGGTGTCACAAACCGACACGTAGATATAGGGGATCGGAGTGTCACGTACCGACACATAGTATTAGTGGATCGGAGTGTCACGTTCCGACACATAGTATTAGTGGATCATAGTGTCACGTTCCGACACATAGTATTAGTGGGACGGGTGTCACGAACCGACACGTAGATATAGGGGATCGGAGTGTCACATACCGACACATATAGGGGATCGGAGTGTCACGTTCCGACACATATAGGGGATCGGAGTGTCACGTACCGACACATAGTGGTAGGGGATCGGGATCGGAGTGTCACGTACCGACACAAGAGGAAGAAAGATAATGAATCGTGAAAGATGATAATATACTCAACATAATGAACTTATTTCCCAAATGAGTATGGTATTGAGGCTTGAGCCCTCATGGATGAACTTGATGGAATTTATTGACGATTATAATACTTGTTATTGCTACATGTTGAGTTTATAGTTGATTTATAATATTACTTGATATATATTATCTTCTATTTTGAGTTGGCCGATGATATCTACTCAGTACTTGTGGTTGTACTGACCCCCTACTTTTATGTTTTGCCTTTGTTATTTGTGTTATGCAGCAAACGTTCCGTCAACTTCAACACAACAGTAATTCGGGCCAGATTTCGTCATACCGGATCTCAGGGTGAGCTAACGCTTCTAGCTTGGACTGGGTCTTCTTCTATAAGTCTTGATGCCTTGACTTCCGGCATGGACTAGTTTCTTTTGTATTTTTTTAGCTTCTTAGACATTCTTAGATAGTCTAGTTTAGTAAATTGATCATAGATGTTCTTGTGATGATGACTTCCAGATTTTGGGAATATTAATAATAGTTGAGTTGTTTATTATGAGTTTAAGTCTTCCGCATTATTTCTGTTGATATTATATTGAAATGTTAAGGTTTAGATGGGTTGGTTCACTCACATAGGAGTGTAAATGTGGGTGCCAGTCGCGTCCCCGATTTGGGTCGTGACAGACTTGGTATCAGAGCATTAGGTTCATTGGTCTCATCACACAAGAACAGGTCTAGTAGAGTCTTAAGGAACGGTAGGGGGACACCTTTACTTTTCTTTGAGAGGCTATAAGACTTTAGAAAAATTCCATTCTTTCATTCTTTCTTTCGTGCTACTACTTGAGTCCAATTGGTATCTAGGTGATACAAATTGGTATCTGACCATCTTCACTCTATTTCGCAGATGGTTAGAACTAGAGCAACGACCGCACCAGCAGCAACAACGGAAAGACAAGAAACGACTGAGCCAGCCACTGGGGTTGTGGCTCGAGGAAGAACAGCGGCAAGAGGCCGTGGTAGAGGTCGTGGGAGGACGTCCTCTAGAGGAAGAGGACGAGCACCTAGCCCATCTGATGCTAGGGCAGTGACTCCTCGACCGACCGAGGAGGTAGGAAGAGAGGGTGAGGAAGGGGAAACTGAACAAGTGCAAAATAAGGAATTGCCACCCCAACCTACCCCAGAGATGATCAACCAAGTACTTGCTTATCTTAGCGGGTTATCCGATCAGGGTCAAGCACCTCCAGTAGTTTCTGCGCCAACACCTCCGGTTTCAGAGATACGACATGCGGCTACTATGGCTCCCCGCATGGATGCAACATTGGGAATAGGCACATTTCCACGTCTGACTACTTGGCCTATTATGACAAACGATCAACACGAACTTTTCAGTAAGTTCTTGAAATTGAAACCTCCAGTCTTCAAGGGTGCAGAATCTGAGGATGCTTATGATTTTCTGGTTGATTGTCATGAGCTACTACACAAGATGGGGATAGTAGAGAGGTTTGGTGTCGAGTTCGTGAGCTATCAGTTCCAAGGTAACGCCAAAATGTGGTGGCGTTCACATGTTGAGTGTCAACCAACAGAGGCACCACCTATGACTTGGGAATCATTCTCTACCCTATTTATGGAGAAATATATCCCAAGGACTTTGAGAGATAGAAAGAGGGATGAGTTCTTGAATCTGGAGCAAGGTAGAATGACGGTTAATGCATACGAGGCTAAATTTCGCGCACTATCCAGATACGCCACCCAACTCTGTTTCAGTCCACAAGAACGGATCCGCCGTTTTGTGAAGGGGTTGAGGTCAGAATTGCGGATTTCAGCCTTACAGATAGCGGCAACAGCAACATCCTTCCAAGAGGTGGTAGACTTTGTGATAGAGGTGGAAGGAGTGAAGCCAGATGACTTCACCACGACATCGACATCAAAGAGATTTCGAAGGGGAGGTGAGTTTAATGGTTCCTACTCTAGAGGACAGAACTCCGGAGGTCACTCAGTTCGACCAATACAGTCTTCACTACAGACTGTAGTTGGGGGTCCACCTCAGAACGGTCAACACTACTCCGAGAGACCTATGCCCGATTCCAGAGAGTGCAATGGATGTGGGGAGATTGGACATATTAGGAGGAATTGTCCAAAACAGAGTTACAGAGCCCCACTAGCTAGAGGTAGGGGTGGTCATGGTAAAGGCCGTTTTTCTGGAGGACGTGGTGGTCGAGGTAATGACGGTCACCAAAACGGCAGAGGTGATGGGCAAAACGGAGCCACTACTACACAACATGGTAGGGGCAACGGACAGACAAATAATGGGGCCCATTGTTATGCTTTCCCTGGGAGGTCTGAAGCGGAGGCGTCTGATGCTGTTATCACAGGTAATCTCTTGGTTTGTGATTGCATGGCATCTGTATTATTTGACCCTGGCTCCACGTTTTCATATGTATCTTCCTCATTTGCTAACGGTCTAAATTTACATTGTGAATTACTTGACATGCCTATTCGTGTTTCTACTCCGATGGGTGAGTCTGTGATAGTCGAAAAAGTGTATAGGTCTTGTTTGGTGAATTTTGTGGGGAGCAACACTTATGTAGATTTGGTTATTTTAGAAATGGGTGACTTTGATGTAATTCTGGGTATGACTTGGCTTTCTCCAAACTTTGCGATTTTGGATTGTAATGCTAAAACGGTAACGTTAGCCAAGCCTGGGGCAGATCCGTTAGTGTGGGAGGGTGACTACACTCCCAATCCGGTGCGTATCATCTCCTTTATTCGTGCTCAGAAGATTGTTAGTAAGGGTTGTCTAGCTTTCTTGGCACATCTCAAGGATGACACTACCCAAGTACCTTCGATCGAGTCGGTTTCAGTGGTCTGTGAGTTTTTGGATGTGTTCCCTGCAGATCTTCCCGGTATGCCACCAGATAGGGATATAGACTTCTGCATTGATTTGGAACCCTGTACTCGCCCCATTTCTATACCCCCGTATAGAATGGCTCCCGCCGAATTAAGAGTTAAAGGCACAACTTCAAGAGTTGTTGAGCAAAGGCTTCATTAGACCAAGTGCATCTCCTTGGGGTGCTCCGGTGCTATTTGTGAAGAAGAAGGATGGGAGTTTCCGAATGTGCATAGATTACCGACAGTTGAACAAAGTAACTATTAAGAACAAGTACCCCATTCCTCGCATTGATGACTTGTTCGATCAGTTACAAGGTGCTTGTGTCTTCTCAAAGATTGACTTGAGGTCCGGTTATCACCAATTGAAAATACGAGCAACGGATGTTCCAAAGACTGCTTTTCGAACTAGGTATGGGCATTATGAATTTGTGGTAATGTCGTTTGGTCTTACTAATGCCCCTGCTGCCTTCATGAGCTTGATGAACGGTATTTTCAAGCCATACTTGGACCTCTTTGTGATTGTGTTTATTGATGATATACTGATATACTCCAAAAGTAAGAAGGAACATGAAGAGCATTTGAGAATGGTGTTAGAGTTGTTGAGAAATAAAAAGCTTTATGCGAAATTCTCCAAGTGTGAGTTTTGGCTAGATTCAGTGTCCTTCTTGGGGCACGTGGTTTCTAAAGATGGAGTGATGGTGGATCCATCCAAGATTGAGACAGTGAAGAATTGGGTAAGACCTACAAACGTGTCAGAAATAAGGAGTTTTGTGGGTTTAGCTAGCTACTACCGCCGATTCGTCAAGGGATTCTCTTCTATTGCTTCCCAATTGACGAACTTTACTAAGCAGAATGTTCCATTTGTATGGTCATATGAGTGTGAGGAAAGCTTCCAGAAGCTTAAGACGTTGTTGACTACCGCGCCTATCCTCACCTTGCCGGTAGAGGGTAAAAACTTCATTGTTTATTGTGATGCATCCTATTCTGGGTTGGGTGCAGTGCTAATGCAAGAGAAGAATGTGATTGCTTATGCTTCGAGGCAATTAAAGGTGCATGAACGTAACTATCCGACCCATGATTTGGAGTTGGCCGCGGTAGTATTTGCACTAAAGCAATGGAGACACTACTTGTATGGGGTTAAGTGTGAAGTCTACACGGACCATCGTAGCCTACAGTATGTATTCACTCAGAAAGATTTGAACTTGAGACAGAGGAGATGGATAGAACTACTGAAGGACTACGACATCACCATCTTGTATCATCCGGGGAAGGCGAATGTTGTGGCAGATGCTTTGAGTAGAAAGGCCGGAAGCATGGGAAGTCTAGCTCATTTGCAAGCTTCTAGACGCCCATTGGCTAGAGAAGTGCAGATTTTGGCTAATGACCTTATGAGGTTAGAAATAAACGAGAAGGGAGGATTGTTAGCTTGTGTAGAGGCAAAATCCTCTTTTCTTGATCAGATTAAGGGGAAACAGTTTGATGATGAGAAACTAAGGCGAATTCGAGATAAAGTGTTGCAAGGAGAGGCCAAGGAAGCAATAATCGATGGGGAAGGTATTTTGAGGATTAAGGGAAGAGTATGTGTACCCCGCATCGATGATTTGATCACCACTATTCTTACAGAAGCTCATAGTTCCGGATATTCTATACATCCTGGTGCAACCAAGATGTACCGCGACCTAAAGCAACACTTCTGGTGGAGTAGAATGAAGCGAGATATTGTTGAGTTTGTGGCCAAATGTCCAAATTGTCAACAAGTAAGTATGAACACCAAAGGCCCGGAGGAACACTTCAGAGAATGCCCATTCCTGAATGGAAGTGGGAGAGAATCGCGATGGACTTCGTGGTTGGTCTTCCAAAGACATTGGGTATGTATGACTCTATTTGGGTGATCGTTGATAGGTTAACTAAGTCTGCTCACTTCATTCCGGTCAAGGTGACCTACAATGCAGAGAAGTTGGCCAAAATCTACATCTCAGAGATTGTTCGGTTGCATGGAGTTCCACTCTCCATCATATCGGATAGAGGTACGCAGTTTACCTCTAAGTTTTGGAGGACACTACATGCTGAATTAGGTACTAGGTTGGACCTTAGCACTGCATTTCACCCTCAGACCGATGGTCAGTCTGAGCGAACGATTCAAGTGTTGGAGGATATGCTTCGTGCATGTGTGATAGAGTTTGGTGGCCATTGGGATAGCTTCTTACCGTTGGCAGAGTTTTCATACAATAATAGCTATAACTCCAGTATCGACATGGCTCCATTTGAAGCATTGTATGGGAGGAGGTGTAGATCTCCCATTGGGTGGTTTGATGCATTTGAAGTTAGACCTTGGGGGACTGATCTGTTAAGAGATTCTATGGAGAAGGTGAAAGCTATTCAAGAAAAGCTTTTAGCGGCTCAAAGTAGACAAAAGGAGTATGCAGACCGAAAAGTTAGAGACTTGGAGTTCATGGAAGGTGAACAAGTCTTGTTGAAGGTTTCACCCATGAAAGGGGTGATGCGGTTTGGAAAAAGAGGTAAGCTAAGTCCAAGGTATATTGGACCATTCGAGGTACTAAAGCGAATAGGGGAGGTGGCTTATGAATTAGCCTTGCCCCCAGGGCTGTCCGGAGTGCATCCGGTGTTTCATGTGTCCATGTTGAGGAGATACCACGGAGATGGAAACTACATTATCCGTTGGGATTCAGTTTTGTTGGAGGAAAACTTGACTTATGAAGAGGAACCGGTTGCTATATTAGTTAGAGAAGTTCGCAAGTTGAGGTCGAGAGAGATTGCATCTATCAAAGTTCAATGGAAGAATCGACCGGTTGAAGAGGCTACTTGGGAGAAGGAGGCAGATATGCAAGAAAAATACCCACATCTGTTTACAGATTCAGGTACTCCTTTTCGCCATTGTTTTTATTCTTTTGATCGTTCGGGGACGAACGATGGGTAAATTGGTATCTATTGTAACGACCTGTTTAGTCGTTTAAGCAGCAGATTGTAATACGGGGAAAAAACTGGCTGAGACGACGTGTGTCCCGACGGACCGTCGTGGTCACGACGGCCCGTCGAGGAGGTGTCGTCCCATGACACTTAGAATTTTGAAATTGGGTACTGAAAATCGACTCTCTGTAAATTGTGACGGACCTGCAGGATGTGCCGTCACATCCACGACGAACCGTCGTGAGTTTTCGTTGCAAAACACTTCAACTTTTGAGAATTTGGTACAAGAAACGAGTTTCTGACCGTCATGACGGAGGAACAGGACGGACCGTCACGGCTGTGACGGGCCGTCACAGGCCACTTGAGCTCGAGGGAGCTGCGACGACCACCGTGACAGACCGTCGCAGGCACGACGGCCCGTCACAGGTTGCGCAGTCCCAGGCAAAATTGGATTCCTCTACACGTTTTAGGGGTCGTTTTGGACTATTCTTTCCTAATTATAAAGATTGAGGGTTAATATTGATAGGTCTAATTACTTGGGGGTTAAAAGGGGTAACCTTAAGTTAATTAGTGGGTTTTATTGTCCTCCTTTACACTTAATTATACTTTTAATTAGGGTAAAAAGAAGGAGGGTTTGAATAAAACAAAACAAAAGAAAAGAACAGAAAGAGAGGAGAAACGAACGAGTAGAGAGAGAGAAACGAAGAGGATAGCAAGGATTTTGAGAAGATAGCTTGTTGATTCAATTCTTCGGTGGAGGTAGGTTATGGTTTATTTTACGATATTCGTAGTGAACTCTTAATAGTGAATAATATGTGTTGATGATATTGTAAACCTGTCTATATACTTACTGTATGCTTGCATGAATATGATTATGTGATTTTGATAAAACAAGCATGATGAAAACCATTGAATCCCAAATCTTGAAAGAAACTTTAATCTACGATATTAATGATGATGCCTTGGTATAAAAGAAGGCTTGATGAATTAAAGTAATGGGATTGATGATGCCTTGGTAAAGAGAAGGCTTGATGAACGGATAGAATGAGATTAGTGGATCGGAGTGTCACGTTCCGACACATAGTATTAGTGGATCGGAGTGTCACGTTCCGACACATAGTATTAGTGGATCGGAGTGTCACGTTCCGACACATAGTATTAGTGGGACGGGTGTCACGAACCGACACGTAGATATAGGGGATCGGAGTGTCACGTACCGACACATAGTATTAGTGGATCGGAGTGTCACGTTCCGACACATAGTATTAGTGGATCGGAGTGTCACGTTCCGACACATAGTATTAGTGGGACGGGTGTCACGAACCGACACGTAGATATAGGGGATCGGAGTGTCACGTACCGACACATATAGGGGATCGGAGTGTCACGTTGCGACACATATAGGGGATCGGAGTGTCACGTACCGACACATAGTGGTAGGGGATCGGAGTGTCACGTACCGACACAAGAGGAAGAAAGATAATGAATCGTGAAAGATGATAATATACTCAACATAATGAACTTATTTCCCAAATGAGTATGGTATTGAGGCTTGAGCCCTCATGGATGAACTTGATGGAATTTATTGACGATTATAATACTTGTTGTTGCTACATGTTGAGTTTATAGTTGATTTATAATATTACTTGATATATATTATCTTCTATTTTGAGTTGGCCGATGATATCTACTCAGTACTTGTGGTTGTACTGACCCCCTACTTTTATGTTTTCCCTTTGTTATTTGTGTTATGCAGCAAACGTTCCGTCAACTTCAACACAACAGTAATTCGGGCCAGATTTCGTCATACCGGATCTCAGGGTGAGCTAGCTTGGACTGGGTCTTCTTCTATAAGTCTTGATGCCTTGACTTCCGGCATGGACTAGTTTCTTATGTATTTTTTTAGCTTCTTAGACATTCTTAGATAGTCTAGTTTAGTAAATTGATCATAGATGTTCTTGTGATGATGACTTCCAGATTTTGGGAATATTAATAATAGTTGAGTTGTTTATTATGAGTTTAAGTCTTCCGCATTATTTCTGTTGATATTATATTGAAATGTTAAGGTTTAGATGGGTTGGTTCGCTCACATAGGAGTGTAAATGTGGGTGCCAGTCGCGTCCCCGATTTGGGTCGTGACAGTTATGAAGTACCTATGTGCCTAATTATGACATAATGATGATGTTATGCTAATCTCACATATGAGGGTTTCCATGAAAGGATATTCTCAAGCAATTCCAAAATGATCTAATGACAATGACTATACAGACCCTATGAACTAAACTAAGCTTATGATAAATAAGAAAGATATTTCAAAAGGGACTTTAGCTTAGCATCGAGTAATCTTGTATATGAGGGGTGACACCTTCCCAAGGAGGGAAGATAGGGTTCACTATAGTCCTCTCGGTGTGGATAGCCTCATAGTCAAAAGATGGCAAAGAGTGAAGTTCCCATGACAGCCACCAAGTTCCATCAACTATGTTTCCACCATAGAAATACTTTCTAGTGGATCCACCTAGATGTTATGTTCATGTTTTGTAATACATTGGCTGGTAGACCATCTTCCATCTGTGTAAGGTTTTACAACGCCACATTCCACATTTACATCTTGGTGTTTATGTCGGTTAAGGAAAGTGTTCCCAAAAGTAAAAGGAAGTAATGGAATATACACAAACTAGGGTGAATTGAGAGGCTTTACTTAGCCTAAATAATTGTATAGGACACTACCTATGCCTTGCACTATTTTTCTTTGAGGGAATCCTTAGGGTTGTTTTTCTGTTCTTATAATGTATATGCTATGAAATTGATAACATTGCTTGTTGATCCTATATGTTGTTAGTTTCATTTATGAACATGCAATTTTTCTATATTGCTTAATGTGATGATGACTCTCGTTGATGCTATGTTATATTGAGTTAGACATTTCTTTTGATCCTTTGTTGGGTTGACTTGATTGAGTAAGTTTATGGGGATTTAGTTGTTCATTGTTCTTGTAGGCTTAATTATGGGTTATGGGTAAAGGTATTGTTTATGTTATGATGTTATGAATTCTTATACATGCTTTTTGCTCTTATGACTTGATGTTGAAGTTGTCTTGATTATTTACTCAATTATGTGGATATACATGTTGACTTGACTATACTTGTTAATGATGGTCTTGTGTTGTACATGGTTTTGACTTATGTATTATGTAAGTATTTGCTTATATGATTTTTTAATTGTGCATAAAGCTTTTCAAGTACTTTGGCATAGATTTACACAAATGTCCTCTTAAGCATGATTTTACTTGTTATGTGCATATACTCATAGTTCTTACAAGTGTGTGTACTAACCCGATGTTTATGTTTACACATTTTTAGGATCCTTCCATTGAGCTTAGATGAAGGTCTTTGAAGACTACTTAGATATTTCCTAAGTGTTTGGTAGGTCTTCACCTTCTGAGGATGATGCCACTATCTTTCTATTTTATATTGTTTAGTTTTATAGACAATTTAGTTCATTATCTTTCTTTGTTGACTTTGTATAATCCAATATAAGGCCTTTATTGTAATGAAGTATGCGTTGAACCAAAGATTTTGTATTCGAGTTGGATGGTTTAATATGAGGCGTATTGTAGACCTCTTATGAATCTATATTGTTATATTATGTATGTGCAATAAAAGTAGAAGACTATGTAATCTTCCTATACGAAGGGTCTATGTATACTCGATATGAATATATTATGTGTATGTAGAGGTCTATGTAAACTCTTAGAAGTTAATGAAAAGTTTTAAATTTTCTTATAATTCAACCTTTTAAATATAATGACGAATGCTAAGTGTATAATCTTAGTCCTCTTCTAGGACGACGCCGGCGGTTACGACTAAGAGGTTCTCCCTGAATGTCACAAATATTGAGGAAGAATGTTGTGCGTAAATGCTCATGACATCATGGATCTTTTTAGTTTAATGGTGCATGGTCAATAAGTTTAGGAGAGTAGGCTTAAGAGGAAGAATAGGGAGGTCAAGAGAGCAAGATTGTATGAAGGAGGTAATTCTAAGGGTAAGCTTGAAATCCATGACAAGCCTAGGTTTTAAGAGGTCTCCAACCAAGTTCCTTGTAATTTCTCTAAGGCTAGAAAAAATAGGGTGCCTAGCCCTAAGCCTCATGGGGGAAAAGGTGGTGGATCACGAAGTGAGAAAACTAGTTGTGCCAAGTATGGCAAGAAGCATGAGGGTAAATTTCTAATGGGTACGGATACTTGTTTCGTTTTGGAAACAATAGTCATATTTTAGAGAGTTTTGCATGATCAAGACTCAAGGTAGAGAAAGTAATAAAGGATAAATAAGCGGTCCAAGTTCCGATGATCTTAAGAGGAGTGTCTTCTATGCTCTCAAGTCTAGGGGTGATCAAGCGGGTTCTCTTGATGTTGTTATTGGTATATTTCAATTATTTTTCATTAATTTTTATGCATTGCTTGATCTCGGTGCCACTTTATCTTTTGTTACTCCTTTGGTGTCTATGAATTTTGATATGGTTCCCGATACCTTAAATGAACCTTTTCGGTTTCTAAATCGGTGGGTGACTACGTGGTTGATAAAAGAGTCTATAGAAATTGTCCTATAATGTTTTCCAATAGATTTACTTTGGTTGAATTAGTAGAACTTGACATGTTAGACTTTAATGTCATATGGGGGATTCATTAGTTACACGCTTGTTTTGCCTCAATTTGATTGTACAACAAGGGTAATAAAGTTTTGATTTCCAAATGAACCCATTTTGGAGTGGAAGGAGGAACTCAATCCCTAGATGTCAAATACTTTTTGTCTAAAGGCTTGTAAGATAATTGCCAAGGGGTGTATCTAATACGTGGTGAGGGTCAAAGAACTTGAGTTCGAGACTCCACCTTTAGACTTAAGCCCCGTAGTAAAGGAATTTCTTGAAGTCTTCCCCAATGATTTTTCCTAAATTCCACCTGAACGAGAAATAGATTTTGACATAAACTTAATGTTGGATACTTAAACCATTTAAATTACTCCTTATCGAATGACTCCGGCCGAGTTGAAAGAGTTGAAGGCTCAACTCAACAATTTTCATGACAAGGGATTTATACAACAAAACATATCTCCAAGAGGCGATCTGGTATTATTTGTGAAAAAGAAATATCCGTCTCTTAGAATATATATTGACTACCGACAATTGAACAAGGAACTATAAATAATAAGTACCCTCTTCCTAGAATTGATGTTTTATTTTATCAACTCCAAGGTGCGAGTTAATTTTTAAAAGACTGAATTGAGGTCGGGTTATCATCAAGTTAGAGTGAGAAGTGTTAACATTCCTAAAATGTATTTCCGAACAAGGTATGATCACTATGAGTTCCTAGTCAATTCTTTTAGTCTAACCAATGCCCCGACAACTTTTATGGACCTTATGAATAGGGTGTTCTGAGATTATCTTGATTCATGTGTAAATTGTTTTTGTTGATGATATCTTGATATATTCAAAGATTGTAAATGAACACGTGGATCATTTGAGGGTAGTTTTGCAAGTCCTCAAGGAACATCAACTCTTTGCCAAAAATAGTAGGTGTGAATTTTTGTTGAGATCGGTTGTTTTTCTTGGCCACAGTGTCTAAAGTGATGGTATAGAGGTCGATATAAAGAAAAAAATGGCAGTTAAGAATTTGCCTAGAACTTTATCTCCCACCGACGTACAAAGTTTGTTGGGTCTATCCAGGTACTATAGAAGGTTTGTTGATGGGTTAACATCAATTGATTCTCCTATGAAAACACTAACCCAAAAGAAAAATAAGACCGAGTGGTCAAAAGCTTGTGAAAGAGGCTTTCAAGAGTTGAAATATAGGCTTACCTCTACTTCGGTGTTGACCATATTGGAAGGTAACATATGTTTTGTTTTGTATTTTAATGTTTGTCGAGTAGGTTTAGGATATGTACTTACGAAAAATGGAAAGGTGATAGCCTATGCCTCTAGGCAACTCAAGGTGCATGAGAAGAACTATCCAACTCATGACCTTGAGTTAGAGGTCGTAGTGTTTGCTTTGAAAATATGGAGACATTACTTATATGGTGTGCATGTAGACGTATTCACTAACCATAAAGTCTCCAATATGTGTTAATTCAAAAGAAGTTGAATCTTCGACAAGGTCGTTATAACTTTTGAAGGACTATGACATGAGTGTCCTTTACCATATGGAAAAATAAAATGTTGTTGAGGATTCTTTGAGTCGAATGACCATGGGAAGTGTGGCTCATGTTGCGGAAGAGGGTAGGAAAGAACTACTGAAAGATGTTAAGATATTAGCCCTGTTGGGTGTTCGGTAAGAATATTCTCCAAAAGGGGGTTTCATGGTTCATCATAACTCCGAGTCATCATTAGTGATTGAGGTGAAGTCTAAACAACATCTTGATCCTCTATTGATGAAGCTGAAGGAATCGTCTCTTAGTAAACTCAATGAATCATTATCCCAACATGGGATGGTGTGCTTAGGTACAAAGGGCAGTTGTGTGTGCCAGATCATGTTAATGACTTGAGAAGACAAATTTTTAAAGAAACTCATGGTTCCCGATATTCTATTTATCCAAGTGACAACAAAATGTATCTTGATCTACAAAAGGTGTATTCGTGGAATGGTTTGAATGAGGATATAGCAAAGTATGTAGCTAAATGTCCTAATTGTCAAAAAGTCAAGGCCGAACATCCAATACCGGGAGGGTCAACTAAATCAAGAGTTATTCCTACGTGGAAATGGGAAGATGTAAATATGGATTTTGTAGTTTGTTTGGCTCGTACTCAAGGAAAATGACTCAATATGGGTTATTCTTGATATATTGACAAAAACTGCTCACTTTATCCCCATCAAAGCTACTGATTCGACAGAGGATTATGCTAAATTGTATCTTGATGAGATTGTGAGTTGGCATGGGTTTCCTTGATTATCCCAAATTCACTTCTAGGTTTTGGAAAGCATTCCAAAATGGACCATATACCAGGGTTGAACTTAGTACCGTATTTCATCCACAAATGGATGGTTTGGCAAAATGTACCATCAAAACCTTAGAGTACATATTTAGGGCATGTGTTATTTGCTTCACGGGTAATTGGGATGATCCATTGATTGAATTTGCCTAAAATAATAGTTGTCATTTGAGTATTGCCCTGGCACCCTTTAAGGCTCTTTATGGGAGGAATGTAGATTTCAAATTAGGTGGTTGGAGGTTGGTGAGTTTGCATTATTAGGTAATCAAACAATCAATGAGGCTATGGAGAAGGTAGGACTTATAAGGAATCATTTGAAGACGCCCCAAAGTTGACAAAAATCTTATTCACGCAATAATAAAAGGGACCTTGAGTTCATGGTAGGTGACATGGTTTATTTGAAGATATCACCCATGAAGGAGATGATGCGGTTTGGGAAGAAAGGGAAACTTAGTTGCTGGTATGTGGGGCATATGAGATTGTGAAACACATCGGAAGTGTTTCCTATGAGTTGAAGTTTCCAATTGAGTTGGCAGTTCATCCGGTTTTCTATGTGTCCATACTCAAAAAGTGTAGAGGTGATCTGGTGTATATCCTCCCTCTAGAAGATTTAAAGGTTGATTCTAACCTTTCCTGCGAAGATGTGCCGGTTGAGATCTTAGACCGACAAGTTAAGAAGTTGAGGAATAAGAAAGTAGCTTCTATAAAGGTTCCTTAGAAGGATCAACTAGTGGAAAATGCTACTTGGTAGGCCGAGGCCAATATGATGTCCCGATACCCTCATCTTTTTCCTTCTTCTTCTAGTCAAGGTTGAGGTTAGTAACTTCTTCTAGTTTTGGTTTATGAAAGGTCTTACATTTGTTGTTGAACTTCGATGATTTTCCCTTCAGTGAGCATTCTTGTGAAAATCCATGTTTCATATGTGCCTTGAATTATGTTTTCTTCATACTTGATTACATGTTTGGTATATTGAATTATGTGATATTTCTTGTTAAATTTCTCAAGTATGAAGTTATGAAATAATGTATAGCTTCTTCTTTAAAGTGTTGAGCTATATGAGGAAGAGAAGGACATTCCTCTATTCAAAATGTAAAAATAATGAAAGTTGTGCATTTTGGTAGTTGATGAAGATTCTACCTCATTGCGATGCTTTCTTGTGTAAAGACTGGAGTTATTGTTTCCTCCTTCGATTTTTGAGTCATTATTATATGTCATGTTTTTGTTGGGCTTCTAGTCTTGAGTTATATTTTGCAAAAGATGTGAAAGTGTCATTCAAGGATGAATGTTCCCCAAGGGAGGGATATTGTTACACCACGAAAGTCTAATGACCTAGACTAGAGACTCACTCTATGAACAATTCCTTAAAATAGTGTTTCTAAGCTTAAACAAAGGTAATGAACTTGATTAGGAAGTGTTAGAGTCAAAGTGTCAAGAAACGACCACGACGTTCGGAGACTAGTGAAAGTGAGCTTGTGTATCTTTAGGTTTTCGTATGGGTTTGAAGAGTCTTAAAAGGGTAAAACTTTCTAAGAAGTCCTAGGGCATGTTTAGGTTCAAAATGTTCGAGTACGACACCCCAAGCACCATCCTAAGGGTCTTTGAGGAGGACCCAACATTAGACACCAAAATCTATCAAACGCAGTATGCCATCCATGAGAGGGATGATGAGCCATCGATGGAAAGACGCTCTGTGATTGGTGTCCGTTGGTACACACTCAGCCACATCCCCTTTAGGCTTCAAAAACCAGTGTCTGACCGAAACAACGCTTGACTAGTATGGTCTGTGGTTCGGTTGACGGGGCGTGGATGGGGTCTCGTCGTTTTGACCCTTGTCACAATAACACAAGACGGTGTAAGGGATGGGGTTAGGTAATTAATTAGTTAAGTAATTTATGATTAAGTGGATGTTATAATTGATTAGTTTAGGACTATATAAGTAATCTAAGTTTTTAAACTAACCTAACACCTCATAAATCCCAAAACCCACTTTGCTCTAACATCTTTGTAGTTTCTCTCACTACTTTAAGACACCATTGAAGAAGGAGAAAAAGTTCATTGTAGGGATTCAAAATCAAATCTTTCCTTCATAATTATTCAAGGATTCTCAAGATATTGAGACTATTCACTCTTTAACTCTTTCCCTAAGAGGTTCTTCAAATATTTGATTTCAAAGTTCTTCAAATAACTTGTTCTCATCCAATTTCGTTAATGGGTCTACTTTCTAATTTTGTGAAGTCTTAATTAGATCATTATTGATGGTGTATGTATGTTTATGTGTGCATTGAAGTATCCCTTAGAGATTTTTCCTTAATCTTCATAAAGACACATGAATTTTCATCTTCCCCTAACCCTAACATGTGATTCAGGTTTGTTTGTGATTGAGGAAGATGTAACTGGTTGTATTCTTGTACAGTTTACTTTTATGTTATGATTATGAGTCAATTGTTTGATAAAAATCATTAAGAAGAGGGTGAAGTCTAGAAAGGGATTTCATGGAGGATTATGGTATGATCTTGAAGATCATGACTACTCTATTGTGTTAATGTTAGCCTATACTTGATGATTATTATTCAATTAAAGTATGAACAGGTGAATATGAAAGGAAGATTATGAGGTTATATATGTGATAGTATGATATGAATGTGATGAATTGAGAGATGATATGATAGGTCTATGACTATGAAGGGTTAGAAGTTATTCCTATATACATCTTATTACTATGTTTAAAATGATGTTATATATCGGGAGTTCAGTTCTGCGTCACAAACTTTTTGTTACGAAAAATAATATTTTATCCTTATTTGATCGGATTAAAAATAAAATTTGGGATTGCTGAATCATAGACAAAAAAAGAAAAAATTAAACATATAAAGCAACGGAGCCATCATAGTATTTTTGAATTTGTCCGAAAGGAAGGATGGCAATTTGATTATTTACCCATCTAAGTCTGATAGATTCTCATACAATGTTTGGTTGTGAAAGGAATTAATCATCCTAAAACCTAAGAGCTATGAACATGATATATGAGGTGCTAGACTCCTAAGACCAATGATATAAACTAAGGTTAAGAAAGACTATTATACTTCAAAAAGGAACAATTATCTTAGCACCGAGTTAACTAGATAATGTTAGGTGCCCTTACTGATAAGGAAATGAGGTTCACCTAACGTCTCATCAGGTGGAACCAATGATTTGAATTAGCATTAAGAGTATTTCTAGAAACAAACTACTAGTTTCTTTACTATGTTTCCCATAGGAACCTAACTAGTGGATCCACGTAGACGTTATTATGATGTTTAGGTCTTACCTTCTAAAGTAAGATGTTATGATTCTTAATTCTTACATTGGCAAGTAATATGCCCTCCTTTGGTGTGATCGTATACACCGGATTCCATGTTTAGCTCACATGGTATATGGTCAGTTATGGTGAAGTTTCCCAGAAGTAAAATAAATGAATGAAAGTAAAAGATTCATAATAACTAGGATGACTTGATAGGTGTACTATTTTAGGTAAGGGTATCGAACATTACCTACACATTGCACATGTAGACCTTGACGGAACTCCTAGGGTGATTTCGTTATATACTTATGTTATGAATGAAATGCTTAACGTTGATTCTATATAATGTTGGTCTCTTATGATGTTGCATTCATTTGATATTCATATTGTTGATCTAGATTGTCATGTATGAGATTGAATACACTTGTTATGAAGTTATATGATGCTTTTCGTTTCATTACTAGTTCACTTAGTTTATGTAAGTTTATGGGGCTTCACATAGGCATTTCACTAATGGCTTGGATTGGGATGGCGAGTAAGGTTTGGTGATATGTTAATGAAATGTTTTCTAAGCATGAGTTTTTGAATTTAGTTTCATCATGATTTATTCTTGAACATGAAGTTATATATGGTTCATTAATGTTGTATAGTGTACTTATATATGCTCGATATGTGCATGAAGGCTTTTAAAGTGACTTAGAATGCTTTTGAACAAACTGTCTTTTTAGCATGTTTCTAAATGGTTTAATTGCATGTCTCTTCATACTTCGTACATGTGGTTTGTAATAACCCATATTCTCTTCTATTTCTACAATAATGTGGGTTTTGGCCATTGAAGTGTTTCAAGGCCAAATTTCAAGAAGATTTGATAGATCCGAAAGTTTTTGAGTCCTCATGTCCGAGGACGAAGCCTAGCATTTTATTTCTTTGTATTTGACTATGTCTAAGACAATGTTATATTTCATATCTTTGAGACTTTGTTGTGAGTTCTAGATGAGACATATCGTAATAGTGAAGTGTTATGTCCCACATCTTGTAGTCTTATGATAGATGGTTATGTGTGAGACCATTTAGACTGTATTTTGATAAATGAGAAGTCTATGTAAAATTAAATGTAAAGTTTTTTAATTTTTCTGTATTTGTATCTATGAAATGCAATGATGTATGCTAAAGGCTTGTTTAAGGCCTCTAAGAGGACGAAGATGACATTTACGACTAAGGGGTGATCCCTAGTCGTAACATGGTTAATGGGGGTTGTGAGTTGTCTGAATACTCCCCCATATAGGTACTTAATACTAATTCAGATCTTCTACATTAAAAACATACTTCTTTCTGTGAGTTGATATTAGTGCTCAAAAACATAGCTCAAAGGCTACCTTGGAAATCAAAGTTTACCCTCTTGCTTTATTGTGAAAGCATGTACTCTTTTCTGAAAACTATCTCAAATGCTATTTGGAAATCGTAATTTCCATTCTCATTTAAATGTGGAAACATGTAAACATCTTGGGAATACATAGTTCCCATATACTTCTTTGAAGAAATGAACTTCAAATTTGAACTATTTTCTTAACTTAAAATATAGTTCTTAAAACTAAGTAAGACCGTTTCTGAAAGACTTTTGAAAACTTTAGGAACTTATTTTGACTTAACTCTTTACTTCTTGACTTAACACTTAAATTTCCTTGAATTGAATTTTGGATTCAAGGAATTGTGATTTGTGAGAGGAATGATCTTATGATGTTTAGGAACGATTTTAAATAGTTAAAAATGAGAAAAGATCAAAAACCAAAATCTGAAGGTGGTTCTGTGATGAAGACAAAAATTTAAAGTTTGGTTTCAAAAAAAGCTTTTGAGGTAGGACGGTATGTGACCGCTCCGCTCCGCTAAACAAATTTTCCTAAATTTAGGAACTAGCTCAGTGACGCACAGGCACTGCCAAATTTTGACTAATGAAGTTTCTTCTTTGTTTTTAACCTTTTAATCTTCTAAACTCCATGAGTTCTTTCCCCAAAAACTTAAAATCAATTATATGTTCAAAATAAATCATATTCTAGTCAAAACCAAATTTGAAATCATGAATTAAGATCAACCAACTCCTCAACAATTTCAACGAATCAAGAATTTAATACAACTTTATCAAACCCATCAAGAACTCAATTTCTAAGCTTTCAAGAACTTTTCACTAAAATAAATCATAATTTATGTGTGGATGAACTAACCCAACACTATCTGATCTCACATACCTTTGTAGGGATAACCCCTGACGAAATCCACAACATAATTCTTCACAAATCTTGAACGTTCATTCCTTTCTCCTCTTATTTACTCTTCTTTTGACAACCCAACTTTTTTTTCAAAAAGTTTAAACTGATTATGTTCAGTTTATACCCATAAGTAATTACCAAAAATAAATTACAATAAAGGGTAACCAAAAGACCACAATACTTTTCTAAAATCCTTAATGGACTTTCCTTATTTCAATAGCCCAACTTCTAAAAGGCATAACTTACTCATACGAACTCTGAATCGAGCAAATTCAGCGGCGTTAGAAAGATCAATCCAACATATTCCCTACCATATCTGGAAGTACCTCTAACTCATCCTGAGATAGAAGTTATGGATGTTTGAAGTTTATCCAAAACATACTTTTTCCGAACTTGAAAAAATTTCCAAATCTTCATTATTACCAAAAATGACTATTTCCAGTTCTTAGCTTCTTCCTAGCTATTTCAAATTGCGAGATGTTACAATATCTCCCCTTGGGAATATACGTCCTTAAATAAGATTACTCTTGCTAGGATAAGGGTATAATATGCAACCATTCATTTCAAACACCCAAAAAGCATTGCAAATACAACATGCGAACTTATAATTAAAGGTACTTAGAAGAAAATTAGTACCTTTATGTGGAATTCATCCGGATTCGAAAAGATATAGATATGTCTTCTTCATATCCTCCTATTTTTCTCAAGTAGCTTCCTCAACGAACTGATTTGTCCGAAGAACTTTGACTGGTAATACCTCCTCTGTCCTCAACTTGTAAATTTTGCAATCTAGAACATGAACGTGTATCTCTTCATCAGATGAGTTATTCTTGATTCTTATATCTTTAGTTTGTATAATCAATGAAGGACCTCCCATGTAATTCTTCAACATGGAAATGTGAAATATCGGAAAAACCGCGGCTAACTTTTGCGGTAGCTCCAACAAATAAGATACCTTGCCAATCCTCTTGGAAATTCTATAAGGACCGACATACTGGATACTCAGCTTCCCCTTATTACCAAACCACATCACACCCTTCATGGATGAAACTTTAAAGTATATGCAATCATAAACTTCAAACTCTAACTCTCTTCTCGTAACATCAGCGTAGGATTTTTAACGACTCTATGCCATTTTCGACCTCTCTTGAATCACTTTAACCATTTTCCATAGCTTGATGAACTCAATTTGGTCTTATCAACCCTATTTCACCAACTTCAAACCATCTAATAAGAGATGTGCATCTTCTCCCATAAAGAGCTTTATAAGAAGCTATTTGGATGCTCGAGTGGTAACTATTGTTGTAACCAAACTCAATTAGAGGTAGATAATTATCCTAACTACACTTGAAATCCATCACCATGCCCCAAACCTATCCTCTAATTTCTGAATAGTGTGCTCTACTTGACCATCTGCTTGAGGATGAATGGCAGTACTTATGTTCACCTTTGAACCGAACCATTTCAAAAAAGAATTTTAGTAAATTATGTACCTCTGTAACGACCTGTTTAGTCGTTTTGAGCACAGAACGAAATTCTAGGAAAAACTGGCTGGGACGACGGAAGCAGTGACGGACCGTCGTAGTCACGACGGCCCGTCATGGATGTTTCGTCCCATGACACTTAGAGTTCTGAAATTGGGTACTGAAAATTGACTCTCTGTAAATTGTGACGGACCTGCAGGACGAGCCGTCACATCCACGACGAACCGTCGTGAGGTTCCGTTGCAAAACACTTCAACGTGAGAATTTGGTTCGAAGAGAAACGGTTTCTGACCGCCATGACGGACGTGCAGGACGGACCGTCACAGGCGTGACGGACCGTCACAGCGTCCGTGGTAACGACGGAAAACCTGGGCAGGCCGACGGCCTGTGCGACGGACCGTCGCGCCACGACGGCCCGTCACAGGTTGTGCGCAGTCCCAGGCAGTTTAGGATTCTTTCCTCGTTTTAAGGGTCGTTTTTGATTATTCTTCCTTAATTATAAGGATTGAGGGGTAACATTAACAAGTCTAATTACTTAGGGGTTAAAAGGGGTAACCTTAAGTAAATTAGTGGGGTTTTATTGTCCTTTTTCACACTTAATTACATGATTAATTAGGGTAAAGGAAAGAGGGTTTGAATAAAACAAAAGAGAAAGAACAGAAAGGGAGAGAGAGCAGATCGATCGAGAGAGAGGAGAATAGCAAGCTTGGGAAATTTCTTGTTGATTCCAATTCTTCGGTGGAGGTAGGTTATGGTTTTATATTACGATAATCGTAGTGAACTCTTAATAGTGAATATTATGTGTTGATAGTATTGTGAACCTGTCTATGTACTTAAATTGTATGCTTGCATGATTATGATTATGAAATTGTGATAAATTAACAAGCATGATGAAGCTATTGAATCCCAAATCTTGAAAGAACCCTAATTCTCTTGATATATTATATAATAAGATTGATGATGCCTTAGTATGAAAGAAGGCTTGATAAATTATATAATGATAATGAGGATGCCTTAGTATAAAAGAAGGCTTGATGAATTAGGGGATCGGGTGCCACGTTCCGGTACCAGGATAGAATGAATATGAGGATCGGAGTGTCACGTTCCGACACAGGATAGATAGAAATGAGGATCGGGTGTCACGTTCCGGTACCAGGATAGAATGAATATGAGGATCGGAGTGTCACGTTCCGACACCAGGATAGAATATGAGGATCGGGTGCCACGTTCCGGTACCAGGATAGAATGAATATGAGGATCGGAGTGTCACGTTCCGACACCAGGATAGAATTAGAGGAGCGGAGTGTCACGTACCGACACAAGAGGAAGAAAGATAATGAATCTTGAAAGATAATGAATATACTCAATCTAATGAACTTAATTCCCAAATGAGTATGGTATTGAGGCTTGAGACCTCATGTGTGAACTTGACGGAAATGTTAATGATAAAGTAATTGCTGTGTGCTACATGTTGAGTATTGTAGTTGATTTACATTATTATTGATATATATTGTTCCCTATTTTGAGTTGACCGATGATATCTACTCAGTACGTGTGGTTGTACTGACCCCCTACTTTTATGTTTCCCTTTGTTATTTGTGTTATGCAGCAAACGTTCCGTCAACTTCGACTCAGCAGTAGATCAAGCCAGTCTTCACTTCATCGGAATTCAGGGTGAGCTAATGCGTCTAGCTTGGACTGGGTCTCCTTCTTCAAGTCTTGATGCCTTGAACTTCCGGCATGGACTAGCTTTTACTTGTTTTTTTAGCTTTTTAGACATTCTTAGTTTAGTAATTTGAGATAGATGTTCTTGTGGTGATGACTTCCAGATTTTGGGAATATTAATAATAGTTTTGAGTTGTTTATTAAATGAGTTTAAGTCTTCCGCATTATTTTCTGTTGAAATATCTTGAAATGTTAAGGTTTAGATGGGTTGGTTCGCTCACATCGGAGGGTAAATGTGTGGGTGCCAGTCGCGTCCCCGATTTGGGTCGTGACAGACTTGGTATCAGAGCATTAGCATTAGGTTCATTGGTCTCATCACACAAGAACAGGTCTAGTAGAGTCTTAAAGAACGGTAGGGGGACGCCTTTACTTTTCTTTGAGAGGCTATAAGACTTTAGGAAAATTCCATTCTTTCATTCTTTCTTTCGTGCTATTACTTGAGTCCAATTGGTATCTAGGTGATACAAATTGGTATCTGACCATCTTCATTCTATCTCGCAGATGGTTAGAACTAGAGCAACGACCGCACCAGCAGCAACAACGGAAAGACAGGAAACTACTGAGCCAGCCACTGGGGCTGTGGCTCGAGGAGGAACAGCGGCAAGAGGCCGTGGAAGAGGTCGTGGGAGGACGTCCTCTAGAGGAGAGGACGAGCCCCTAGCCCATCTGATACTAGGGCGGTGACTCCTCCACCGACTGAGGATGTAGTAAGAGAGGGTGAGGAAGGGGAAACTGAACAAGGGCAGAATGAGGAAATGCCACCCCAACCTACCCCAGAGATGATCAACCAAGTACTTGCTTATCTTAGCGGGTTGTCTGATCAGGGTCAAGCACCTCCAATGGTTTCTGCACCAACACCTCCGGTTTCAGAGATACGACATGCGGCTACTATGGCTCCCCGCATGGATGCACCATTGGGAATAGGACACATTTCCACGTCTGACTACTGGGCCTATTATGACAAACGATCAACACGAACTTTTTAGTAAGTTCTTGAAATTGAAACCTCCAATCTTCAAGGGTGCAGAATCTGAGGATGCTTATGATTTTCTGGTTGATTGTCATGAGCTACCACAAAATGGGGATAGTAGAGAGGTTTGGTGTCGAGTTCGTGAGCTATCAGTTCCAAGGGAACGCCAAAATGTGGTGGCGTTCACATGTTGAGTGTCAACCAACAGAGGCACCACCTATGACTTGGGAATCATTCTCTACCCTATTTATGGAGAAGTATATCCCAAGGACTTTGAGAGATAGAAAGAGGGATGAGTTCTTGAGTCTCGAACAGGGAAGGATGACAGTAAACGCGTATGAGGCTAAATTTCGCGCGCTATCCAGATATGCCACGCAACTTTGTTTCAGTCCACAAGAACGGATCCGCCGTTTTGTGAAGGGGTTGAGGTCAGAGTTGCGGATTTCAGCCTTACAGATAGCGGCAACAGCAACATCCTTCCAAGAGGTGGTAGACTTTGTGATAGAGGTGGAAGGAGTGAAACCGGATGACTTCACCCCAACGTCTACATCAAAGAGGTTTCGAAGGGGAGGTGAGTATAATGGTTCTTATTCTAGAGGACAGAACTCCGGAGGTCACTCAAACCGACCGATACAGTCTTCACTACAGACTGTAGTTGGGGGTCCACCTCAGAACGGTCAACATTTCTCTGAAAGGCCGAGCGTGAACCCCGTGAACCCAGAGAATGTTATGGGTGTGGAGAGATTGGCACATTAAGAGGTACTGTCCAAACCAGAGTTACAGACCCCCAATGGCTAGAGGAAGAGGTGGTAATGGTAGAGGTCGTTATTCTGGAGGGCGTGGTGGCCGAGGTAATGGTGGTCACCAAAACGGCAGAGGTGAAGGCAAAATGGAGCCACTACTACACAACATGGTAGGGGCAACGGACAGACGAATAATGGGGCCCATTGTATGCTTTCCCTGGGAGATCTGAAGCGGAGGCGTCTGATGCTGTTATCACAGGTAATCTCTTGGTTTGTGATTGCATGGCATCTGTATTTGATTCCCTGGCTCCACGTTTTCATATGTATCTTCCTCATTTGCTAATGGCCTAAATTTACATTGTGAATTACTTGACATACCTATTCGTGTTTCTACTCCGGTGGGTGAGTCTGTGATAGTCGAAAAAGTGTATAGGTCTTGTTTGGTGAATTTTGTGGGGAGCAACACTTATGTGGATTTGGTTATCTTAGAAATGGGTGACTTTGATGTAATTCTGGGTATGACTTGGCTTTCTCCAAACTTTGCGATTTTGGATTGTAATGCTAAAACAGTGACGTTAGCCAAGCCTGGGGCAGATCAGTTAGTATGGGAGGGTGACTACACTCCCAATCCGGTGCGTATCATCTCCTTTATTCGTGCTCAGAAGATGGTTAGTAAGGGTTGTCTAGCTTTCTTGGCACATCTTAAGGATGACACTACTCAAGTACCATCGATTGAGTCAGTCTCGGTAGTCTGTGAGTTTTTGGATGTGTTCCCTGCAGATCTTCCCGGTATGCCACCAGATAGGGATATAGACTTCTGCATTGATTTGGAACCCGGTACTCGCCCCATTTCTATACCCCCGTATAGAATGGCTCCCGCGGAGTTAAGAGAATTAAAGGCTCAACTTCAAGAGTTGTTGAGCAAAGGCTTCATTAGACCAAGTGCATCTCCTTGGGGTGCTCCGGTTTTGTTTGTGAAGAAGAAAGATGGGAGTTTCCGAATGTGCATAGATTACCGACAGTTGAACAAGGTAACTATTAAGAACAAGTACCCCATTCCTCGCATTGATGACTTGTTCGATCAGTTACAAGGTGCTTGTGTCTTCTCTAAAATTGACTTGAGGTCCGGTTATCACCAATTGAAAATACGCGCAACGGATGTGCCAAAGACTGCTTTTCGAACTAGGTATGGGCATTATGAGTTTGTGGTAATGTCTTTTGGTCTTACTAATGCCCCTGCTGCCTTCATGAGCTTGATGAACGGGATTTTCAAGCCATACTTGGACCTCTTTGTGATTGTGTTTATTGATGATATACTGATATACTCCAAAAGTAAGAAAGAACATGAGGAGCATTTGAAATTGGTGTTAGAGTTGTTGAGAAAGAAAAAGCTTTATGCGAAATTCTCCAAGTGTGAGTTTTGGTTAGATTCAGTGTCCTTCTTGGGACACGTGGTTTCTAAGGATGGAGTGATGGTGGATCCATCCAAGATCGAGACAGAAGATTGGGAAGTAAATTGGGTAAGACCTAAAAACGTGTCAGAAATAAGGAGTTTTGTGGGGTTAGCTAGCTACTACCGCCGATTCGTCAAGGGATTCTCTCCATTGCTTCCCAATTGACGAACTTGACTAAGCAAAACGTCCCATTTGTATGGTCGGATGAGTGTGAGGAGAGCTTCCAGAAGATTAAGACCTTGTTGACTACCGCACCAATTCTTACCTTGCCAATAGAGGGTAAAGACTTCATTGTTTATTGTGATGCATCCTATTCTGGATTGGGTGCAGTGCTAATGCAAGAGAAAAATGTGATTGCTTATGCTTCAAGACAATTAAAAGTGCATGAACGCAACTATCCGACCCATGACTTGGAGTTGGCCGCGGTAGTATTGCACTAAAGCAATGGAGACACTATTTATATGGGGTTAAGTGTGAAGTCTATACGGACCATCGTAGCCTACAGTATGTCTTCACTCAGAAAGACTTGAACTTGAGACAGAGAGGAGATGGATGGAACTACTAAAGGACTACGACATCACTATTTTGTATCATCCGGGGAAGGCTAATGTTGTGGCAGATGCCTTGAGTAGAAAGGCCGGAAGTATGGGAAGTCTAGCTCATTTGCAAGCTTCTAGACGCCCATTGGCTAGAGAGAAGTACAGATTTGGCTAATGACCTTATGAGGTTAGAAATAAATGAGAAGGGAGGATTGTTAGCTTGTGTAGAGGCAAAATCCTCTTTTCTCGATCAGATTAAGGGGAAACAGTTTGATGATGAGAAAACTAAGGCGAATTCGAGATAAAGTGTTGCAAGGAGAGGCTAAGGAAGCAATAATCGATGGGGAAGGTGTTTTGAGGATCAAGGGAAGAGTATGTGTACCCCGCATCGATGATTTGATCACCACTATTCTTACAGAAGCTCATAGTTCCGGATATTCTATACATCCTGGTGCAACCAAGATGTATCGCGACCTAAAGCAACACTTCTTGGTGGAGTAGAATGAATGAAGCGAGATTGTTGAGTGAGTTTGTTGCCAAGTGTCCAAATTGTCAACAAGTAAAGTATGAACACCAAAGGCCCGGAGGAACACTTCAGAGAATGCCCATTCCTGAATGGAAGTGGGAGAGAATCGCAATGGACTTTGTGGTTGGTCTTCCAAAGACATTGGGTAAGTATGACTCTATTTGGGTGATTGTTGATAGGTTAACTAAGTCTGCTCACTTCATTCCTGTCAAGGTGACCTACAATGCAGAGAAGTTAGCCAAGATCTACATCTCAGAGATCGTCCGGTTGCATGGAGTTCCACTCTCCATTATATCAGATAGAGGTACGCAGTTTACTTCTAAGTTTTGGAGGACACTACATGCTGAATTATGTACTAGGTTGGACCTTAGTACTGCATTTCATCCTCAGACCGATGGTCAGTCTGAGCGAACGATTCAAGTTTTGGAGGATATGCTTCGCGCATGTGTGATAGAGTTTGGTGGCCATTGGGATAGTTGCTTACCTTTGGCAGAGTTTTCATACAATAATAGTTATCACTCTAGTATCGACATGGCCCCATTTGAAGCATTATATGGGAGGAGGTGTAGATCTCGGTGGGTTTGATGCCTTCGAGGTTAGACCTTGGGGGACTGATCTGTTGAGAGATTCTATGGAGAAGGTGAAAGCTATTCAAGAGAAGCTTTTGGCGGCTCAAAGTAGACAAAAGGAGTATGCAGACCGAAAGGTTAGAGACTTGGAGTTCATGGAAGGTGAACAAGTCTTGTTGAAGGTTTCGCCCATGAAAGGGGTGATGCGGTTTGGAAAAAGAGGTAAGTTAAGTCCAAGGTATATTGGACCATTTGAAGTGCTTAAGAGAATAGGGGAGGTGGCATATGAATTAGCCTTACCCCCAGGGCTGTCCGGAGTACATCCGGTGTTTCATGTATCCATGTTGAAGAGATACCACGGAGATGGAAACTACATTATTCGTTGGGATTCAGTTTTGTTGGATGAGAACTTGACTTATGAAGAGGAACCGGTTGCTATATTAGACAGAGAAGTTCGCAAGTTGAGGTCGAGAGAGATTGCATCCATCAAGGTTCAATGGAAGAATCGACCGGTTGAAGAGGCTACGTGGGAGAAGGAGGCAGATATGCAAGAAAAATACCCACATCTGTTTACAGATTCAGGTACTCCTTTTCGCCATTGTTTTTCTTCTTTGGATCGTTCGGGGACGAACGATGGGTAAATTGGTATCTATTGTAACGACCTGTTTAGTCGTTTTGAGCACAGAACGAAATTCTAGAAAAAAACTGGCTGGGACGACGGAAGCAGTGACGGACCGTCGTAGTCACGACGGCCCGTCATGGATGTTTCGTCCCATGACACTTAGAGTTCTGAAATTGGGTACTGAAAATTGACTCTCTGTAAATTGTGACGGACCTGCAGGACGAGCCGTCACATCCACGACGAACCGTCGTGAGGTTCCGTTGCAAAACACTTCAACGTTTGAGAATTTGGTTCGAGAAACGAGTTTCTGACCGCCATGACGGACGTGCAGGACGGACCGTCACAGGCGTGACGGACCGTCACAGCGTCCGTGGTAACGACGGAAACCTGGGCAGGCACGACGGCCTGTGCGACGGACCGTCGCGCCCACGACGGCCCGTCACAGGTTGTGCAGTCCCAGGCAGTTTAGGATTAGATTTCTTTCCTCGTTTTAAGGGTCGTTTTTGATTATTCTTTCCTTAATTATAAGGATTGAGGGTGGTAACATTAACAAGTCTAATTACTTAGGGGTTAAAAGGGGTAACCTTAAGTAAATTAGTGGGGTTTTATTGTCCTTTTTCACACTTAATTACATGATTAATTAGGGTAAAGGAAAGAGGGTTTGAATAAAACAAAAGAGAAAGAACAGAAAGGGAGAGAGAGCAGATCGATCGAGAGAGAGGAGAATAGCAAGCTTGGGAAATTTCTTGTTGATTCCAATTCTTCGGTGGAGGTAGGTTATGGTTTTATATTACGATAATCGTAGTGAACTCTTAATAGTGAATATTATGTGTTGATAGTATTGTGAACCTGTCTATGTACTTAAATTGTATGCTTGCATGATTATGATTATGAAATTGTGAAATTAACAAGCATGATGAAGCTATTGAATCCCAAATCTTGAAAGAACCCTAATTCTCTTGATATATTATATAATAAGATTGATGCCTTAGTATGAAAGAAGGCTTGATAAATTATATAATGATAATGAGGATGCCTTAGTATAAAAGAAGGCTTGATGAATTAGGGGATCGGGTGCCACGTTCCGGTACCAGGATAGAATGAATATGAGGATCGGAGTGTCACGTTCCGACACCAGGATAGAATATGAGGATCGGGTGCCACGTTCCGGTACCAGGATAGAATGAATATGAGGATCGGAGTGTCACGTTCCGACACCAGGATAGAATATGAGGATCGGGTGCCACGTTCCGGTACCAGGATAGAATGAATATGAGGATCGGAGTGTCACGTTCCGACACCAGGATAGAATTAGAGGAGCGGAGTGTCACGTACCGACACAAGAGGAAGAAAGATAATGAATCTTGAAAGATAATGAATATACTCAATCTAATGAACTTAATTTCCCAAATGAGTATGGTATTGAGGCTTGAGACCTCATGTGTGAACTTGACGGAAATTGTTAATGATAAAGTAATTGCTGTGCTACATGTTGAGTATTGTAGTTGATTTACATTATTATTGATATATATTGTTCCCTATTTTGAGTTGACCGATGATATCTACTCAGTACGTGTGGTTGTACTGACCCCCTACTTTTATGTTTCCCTTTGTTATTTGTGTTATGCAGCAAACGTTCCGTCAACTTCGACTCAGCAGTAGATCAAGCCAGTCTTCACTTCATCGGGAATTCAGGGTGAGCTAATGCGTCTAGCTTGGACTGGGTCTCCTTCTTCAAGTCTTGATGCCTTGAACTTCCGGCATGGACTAGCTTTTACTTGTTTTTTTAGCTTTTTAGACATTCTTAGTTTAGTAATTTGAGATAGATGTTCTTGTGGTGATGACTTCCAGATTTTGGGAATATTAATAATAGTTTTGAGTTGTTTATAAATGAGTTTAAGTCTTCCGCATTATTTTCTGTTGAAATATCTTGAAATGTTAAGGTTTAGATGGGTTGGTTCGCTCACATCGGAGGGTAAATGTGGGTGCCAGTCGCGTCCCCGATTTGGGTCGTGACAACCTCTATGGCTTAATTTATCATTCTATTAAAAATCACCCAAATAGAATCATGTTGCTTGCGATACCTTGGCAAGCCTGTGATGAAATACACATTAATCATTTCTCACTTCAATTCTGGAAGTTCTATATTTAGAGCCAAACAACCTGGACTTTGGTGCCCTACTATAAATTTTTGGCAATTTGGGCACTTAGAAACAAATTATGCAATGCACTTTTTCATATCATTCCACCAATACACTTGTCCCAAATCGCGATACATATTTGTGGAACCCAAATTAATTGAATATATAGAGCTATGAGCTTCCTCCGTTATGTTCTCTTGTATCCCATCCACCTTTTGTACATACAATCTAAGTTAATATCTCACAAAACCATCTCCCCCTTGTTCAAAAGCTAGTAATTTTTGGTTATGAACATTTGGCTTCAATTCAAGAAAAATTTGGTCTTGGTCGTGCTTGTATTTTACTTTTTACACTAATGATGACTCGGCCACATTCATCACCACTCCTACTCCTTCCGTGGAATCCATTAGTCAGACTCCTAATCGTGCAAGTCTATCCATATTTCTCCTTAACTCCATCTTTTGTTCCTCAACATGGGTGGTACAACCATAAACTCAAGGCATCAACAAAAAAATTAGCCTTACTTGGGTGATAAAGAATACCTTTTTAGTAATCTTTGAGTAATTAGAACCACCTCATTTGTTTGAGATTAAGCTCTTTTTAAGTGAACACATATTGAAGGCTCTTGTGATGAGTGAATACATCAAGATGTGCACCATATATATAATGACGCATATATTCAAGGAAAATACTACATCAACCAACTCTATGTCATGGTTTGGCTAATTCTTCTCATAAACTTTAAACTTCCTGGAGGCATAAGTTATAACCTTGCGATTCTACATTAACTGGCAACCCAAACAAACTCTTGATGCATCACAATACACCAAAAAACCTTGAGTACTTTTTGGTAAGGTCAATATTGTGCAGTAGTCAACCTCTTTTTCAATTCCTGAAAGCTTTTATCAAAAGTTTCTGACCATTGAAACTTTGTTATTTTTTTAGTTTACTTGATCAAAAGGATTAAATAGATGAGAGCCCATCTACGAGCCTTCTATAATAGCCAGTCAAATCCAAGAAACTTGTAATATTAGTTGGGCAAATGGGTCTTGCTCAATTCTGCACTGCCTGATGTTTCCTATTATCATTTTTAGGTCCCTCTCCAAACACAATGTGGCCTGAGAATGCCACAGACTCGAGCCAAAACTCACACTTAGAGAACTTGGTATACAACTCTCTATCTTTCAAAGTCTAGAGAACTATTATGAGATGTCTAGCATGATGTTCTTCATTCCTTGAATAGAGTACTATGTCATCAATGAAGACGATAAGAAACATATCTAAATAAGGTTTGAATACATTATTCATAGGGTCAATGAATGATTCAGGAGCATTGGTTTAAAAAAAGACAAGAACAAAAACTTATAATGACCATATCAGGTTCTGAAAGTTTTCTTTGGAATATCACATTGCCTTACTCTTAAATGAAGGTAGCCAGACCTGAGGTCTATTTTTGAAAAATAGGTGTCACCCTGAAGCTCATCGAAAAGGTCATTAATTCTTGGAAGAGGATACTTATTTTTTAAGGTAACATTTTTCAACTGACTATAATCTATAAACATTCTAAGGGAACCATCCTTCTTTCTTGAAAATAACACCAGAGTTCCCAAGGTGAGACATTTGGTCGAATAAAACCCTTATCAAGGAGATCTTCCAACTGCTTCTTAAGCTCTTTCAACTTTGTTGGTTCCATTCTGTATGGAAGAATAGATATACGATGATTATCTAGGAGAATATCTATGCCAAAGTCTTTCTCACTCAGGAAGGACTCTTGGAACATCATCAAGAAAGAATTCTGGAAACTCTTTAACTACTAAAACTGACTGAATAGGAGGTATCTCAACACTAGAGTAATTAACTCCTACTAAGTTATAGAAACACCCCTTGGAAACTAACTTTCTTGACTTAAGGTACGAAATTAAACAACTATTAGGTACCGCTAAACTGCTTTTCCACTCTAAGATTGGCTCATTTGGAAACTAAAACTTGAATAATCGAGTCCTACTATAGACTGAAGCATAATAGACGTGAAGAAAGTACATACAAAGAATTACATCAAAATGTACCATGTCTAACTCAATTAAATCAGCCATGATACTCTTGTGGATGACGAAAATGGGACTATCACTATAGACTCTCTCTGATATAGTAGACTTACTGACAAGCATAGAAACACAGAACAAATCACTAAGTTTCTCAGGATTAACATCAAAAATTCATAACAACATATATAGTTACATAAGATAAACTCTCTCTAGGATCTTTGAAAGCATAATGGTAAAGTTAAAGACTTGGATCATACCAGTGATAACATCAGACGAATCCTCTTGCTCTTGACGACTATTGATGGAATATAAGTGGTTTCATGCTCTAGTGGTACCAAAAGTAGTCCGTCTATGTGCATCTATATATGGGGGAGTAACTAAACACAGACTTGGATTTATTTCCCCAATTGCAATTACCTTGTTTGTTCTTTGGACACTCTCGCAATAAATTGACATTATGTCCACCATTTAAACAACAAGCGCAACCCTCACGATATGTGCTTGAGTAGTTCCTACCACAATTAGTGCAGGCAGGAATCTTACTACCCCCGTGAGCCATACCACCTTGAGAATAGGCAAGCTTGGCTCTAAAATTCTGACTATTGTACTCACTTTTGTTTATAGGTGCAGACACTAGCAGATGAAAGAGCAAGTCCTTTTTGTTTTTGTTGGAAGGATGATCGATTGCATTACTCTTCTGTTGTCTAGAATCCTTCCCTTTTTTAGCTCTCTTGTTCTTAAACTCTTCCCTATAACTTAGCTTCTCCTCCTCAACCTGATGTATAAACCATCAACATCAAGATATTAATGTCCCTAATAATAGTTGTTGCCCTGCCCTCTTTCTTTGATAGTCAGGACAATCCAACAACAAACAAATTCATTCGGCTCCCCATGTCTACAACTATCTCCGGAGCATAACATGTTAGTTGGAAGAACTTCAAAACAAATGCACAGTCAAAGAATCTTTCTTAAGAGTGAGGAATTGTCTTACCTTAATCTCTTTAAGTTCTAGGGGAAAGAAACTCCCCAAGAAGGCCTCCTCAAAACAATCCCAACTCGTATGTGATGCATCCTCATCTCTACCTTCTTCCAACTAATCAAACCAAGTCCTAGCAACACTCTTCAATTGATATGCAATCAGTTCAACTTGCTATGTATCAGAAACATGCATAACCTCAAACATCTTTTTCATTTCCATAATAAAAATTTCCGGATCCTTTATATTTCTCAAACCCATGAAACTTAGAGGATTCATCTTTAAGAACTCATAGATCCTTGAAGTGTCAGCTACTTTGTGTCGATTCTCTTTTTGTCACCTAGCCTAGTTGTTTAAACCTTGGATCACCATCTGGATAGGCTCATAGAAATCAACATTGGTGACCTCTCCTTAGGGTTGCACTTCAGGTGCATTTGGTACCCTTTGTTCCTGTGATTCAAGGTTTCTCGTAGATGGACGACCTCTACCTTCTCTTCGTGGATGCATTATTATCTAAAACATGCGCAAGCACGAGTTAGAAAGAAATCTGTAGACATGAAGCTCTAACGCACGAAATGAGTTATAAAGAAGTCAAAAGATTTCCTAAATGTTGCATTTTCCAAATTATATATGTCGCGCGTTTCACACTTGTAACCAGGACTCTATAAACATGGCTTTATAGAATCCTTAGGACACTTGAACTATGTGCTATGATACTAAGTTTGTCAGCCCTAAGTCTACAGCCTATGTTGACGGGCACTCGAGAA